>JAYXIM010047036.1:0-12045 GCA_037575425.1 Anastrepha fraterculus | reverse complement strand
GTCGAGACATGGATGTCGATTTTTGAACAAAGTCCAAACCGAAACTAATGGCATCATTCTCCGTTATTTTTACTAAACTTTTCTCACCCATTTTAATTTAATCTTCTGAGGATGACGGCCGAACGGTGGCTGAATTGCGTAGCATCAGAGCAGCGAAGGAGAAGAAGAGGAGATCACCGTTTCCACGACAGTCGGTTGTATGTTACCGAAACGACCCGGATTTATATCCCGCCAAGGACTCCAGCAGCATTCCCCGTATGTAAGTATGGGTAATGTTTATACCGCTACAACAACAACACAGATGAGATGATTCCGTACAACTCTTCATACTGCTGGAGCAGAGCATGCATACCTTGTGCCTAATATCCGATAAAGATACCCAGAACATTCATGAGCTAAGGCTTAGTTAATCTTAGAATCTCCCTCGAGCATCTTCATCTCCAGCCACACCTTGTTGAATGGTTGTCGGAGTAGATATTTACTTCCCTTAAAGTAACTACACATATATGCGGCCTATATGCAGAGTTCACTGTATTGGTCCGGTAGCCTGAGCTTGAGATTGATTGCAAGCTCCCCCCAGAAAACTACTCTCCCAACTCTTCCATCAGGATTCGAGCGGTCCGCGAACAGGTTCATCGGATCCGGTCTACAAAATCTGCACCGCTCCCACTCTTCCCTGACCGGAATGTGAGTGGAGAATATCCTCTTGGACCAAGTGAGTGTTTACATTGATCAGTCAACAGGGGGTCGAGCTAAAAGCTTTTAAAAATATGTGAATGGTCGTAAGTGTGATCAAGTCTGTAAGGTGAGCTTCTCAGTCTGATTGCGTCACGTGCAGCAACAGTTTTTTCCGCGATGTCCACGGCTACCACAAATAGCACTGCATTAGGCGTAAGAGTAGAAGTGATTTTATAATAATACTAAAGGGTGGTTAAATTTCAAGGGCCGATGTTGAATGTTGGACTTCTTTCTTTGGAGTTATTTGAAAGAAAAGGTGTACGTCGATAAGCCAGCAACAATTCAAGATCTAAAGGACGAGATAATTCTGCACATTAATGGCACAGAACCTCAATTATGCCTCAGCGTCATCGAAAATTTGGACCATCGGATGAAGGTGTGCCGCCGAGCTTGCGGTGACCATTTGACCAATATTTTGTTTTATACGTAATTGAGCCATACCAATATTATCATAATAAAGACAAATGATAATCATTTCTAAAAAAATTTTATTTTATTCAAAATCAGGACCGGCCCTTGAAACTTAACCACCCTTTATAATAATACTCTAAACGAGAGGCTCTATCTTTTGCCTTTAACGCGCCTGCATCCATACAAGAAAGGTAACAGTTCTTATGCTCTCCTAAATATTAATTGAGCTTCCAAGCATTCTCTGAGTCGACTGTACCCATGTAAGGATTTCATCTTGTCAGAAAGCACCAACGGAGCACCCTCTATTTTGGAGAAGTTTAGCTCTGGGTACTTTCTAACTCCTCGTAAGTAGAACGAGCTCTGTCTTGAGAGGATTTGACCCAACCAGTTAGTGGAACTCAGAATATTTTCTACTGTAGTAGTTTAGCCACTTGCTTTTCTCCAAACAAATATTTTTTCTTCGCCTGCAAAGACAAAGCAAAAATATTTGATTTTCTCCGTCAACTTTTAATTTCACAAACGTATATTTTTCACGCTCGCAAAGCATTTTTTTGAATACTGCAATTCATCTGCTTACAACAAACCAACAGCATCATGTACAGCATGCGCAACTCCAGCTTATTTCTTCTCTTGACTTTATGCGTTTGTAAGTATCTTTTAGCAGATTCATAATTATTTGACACCTTCAGATGCATGCGTAGGTCTAATCCTGGTCGCAGTTACATTTCAGCAAACGCAAGCGCTGCGCCGCATCAAGCGCGGCTCGACAGGGGCGCAAAACAATACCAAACTTACCAATGGCATTCTAACGGATCAGCGCAATATTTCGAATGACATTAAATTGAGCGAACTTGCAATGGCTACGCCGGATAAGCAACAAGAAGTCAAAGGCCACACCGAGCATGCGTGGGCCAAAAAGGCCGTGGCCGCCGTAGGGCACGCAATCGATAAAGGTTTGTAGTAGTTGATTTGAGTCGAATTATTTGCATGTGTGCGTGTTTGTTTCATGCCTTCTATTCGAACACTCGAACAAAATTGTAGCCTTTGCTTCACTCAGCCACAAATCAAACGAGGAAAAAACCAAAAAGAATGCACAGCCCAATCATTCACCATCACAATTTACCAATAGCGGGCAGCCAAAGCCAGGGGAGGGTAGCATTGCCGCCAAGGACCTGCACAAGTCATCGCTGGCTTATCTGCTAAACCATCATGGCCTCGGCGAACGCTTCTTCGACGATATGCAGCATGAAGCCAGATTCGGTGCTGGCGAGGGCGCTGCGGAGGTACTGATTATTGACAATGGGTTGCCACCAATGTTAGACATGCAGCACGGCCTCAGCTCTTTCGCATTTCATCAGCCGAATTTACGTAGTATTGCCAATAGTTTCAAAAGATTGTCCGAGATTAGTAAGGAGTCTAAGCTAAATAACTTGAACGCACTAAAAATCAATACGGACCAGTCGGGCAACAATGCAGGCACTAACAGCATTGCCAGTAAGCTAAGTAATGATAACGGGATCAGTGCAGAAAATGGAAACAAAGATGAGACAATGCCAACGAACAATAAGCTCAATGATAATCACAACAATAGCGGCAGCGACAAAAGCGAGGATGGCACGAGCGACAGTCGCAAGCGGAACAATGACCACTTCAGCACCGCCGGCGGGGATAATGGCAAAGCGCAGCACAATAGCAATAATAGTAATAATGATGCGCTTATCGGTCGCAAAAGTCATCACGCTAACTGTTTGCAGCCACATAGCCAACAATTGTCGCAACAACAACTACAGGGACAGCATGCGGAAGTAAAGGAATCATTTCCCACTCTGTTATCACTTTCGCGCAAGTCAATGGATGGCATTGGAGTGCCAAACAAATTGCAAGAGGAATCTCAAGGGCAACAACAAAGACTGAAACAAGAGACAGCGGAAGAGGCGGAACAGCAGCACAGGCAACATCGGGCACAGGCACAAGCACTGGCACAGACACAGCCAGATAAACGGCATCAGCAAGTGCAAGTCGCCAAACATACGAGCGGGAAAATGCTGCCAATGGAGAGTTTTCTCAAATTTGCCAACATGATGCTGTACAAAATGGGGCCAGGTGAGTAAATTCGGGTGTAAATTAGTGAGTCTTGTATTACTTGGGCAGGCACGAAAAATGGACGCCTCTGTACTTCCATTTCGAGCAATAATTGATTATCTAAAGCATTTTGATGGTATGAGCAATTCGTTAATACAGCAAAAATGAATTTTTGAATTTTTTATGGAAGTTTAAACTTAATGAAACACAGCTCGCGCCATACATTTTTCAAAAAGGTGAGGAGAATAAAAACTGTTGCTATGGATAAGTGGAAAAAATGTAAACTTTTGATGGCTATTTTCATTATTTAGACTCATTAACTAAACATGATTGAAAATTTTTATAGTTCGAGACATTTTTTTAGACATTTACATTTATTAATTTGTCATAATCGGTCGTTAAAATTAATTTGAAATTACATTTTTAGTTCTTTTGCTCTTCTTTATTATTTCTTGGCCTTCTCTGGTATATGATAGAAACAATTCGGCGCCAATCAGAGGTTGAACGTGACGTCACACTAGTCTAGCTGTGCAGTGTAGCCAACCCTTTGCTCTACAAAATAAATTTAATGCTTTTTTATACCCAAAAAGTTTGGAGTTTTTTTTTTTTTTTTAATTTAAATCTTATGCTATTTCTTTATCCTTTTGAGGTCATACAAGAATAATTGATCTTCTCTCCACTCTTCTTAACCTTTAACTTCTTTTTATAAATTTCAAAACGCCAGAAAACGAATTAAAGTCATAGCGATGTATTCATAGTAATAAAAACAAAGACAATACCAGATAGTATTGAAGAGACCATAACGACTTTTTTGAAAAAGGCGTTCCTTATCTTATCACATAACCTCAAATAAAGAAAAAAATGTTTTTCGTGCTTTTTTTAAAGAGCTTTTGAAGCCTTGTTTTTTCAATACAGTCTATTGTACATAACCATTCACATATAATTAAATAAATGCCCAGAGTAATTCAATAAAAGTTTGGTATTTCATATTCTTTAAACAAACATTTCAGTGCTTCTTTATATCCAAAACTAAGCAATGCTGCAGTTGCGAGAGAAAGATTTGAGATTTGAGATTTCTTTTTCACACTTTCTATTTATCAAAAGAAATGTCGAAGTGTGCACATGAACGGACAAATGACAACATTAAGCAAAACATTTATTGAGGAACTTATGGATTTGTTCAAAAGTCAGCCATTATTGTGGAAAAATAAGAACAATAAATACAAGGACATAAATGTGAAATTAAAATAGTGGCAAATTTTATTAGAAAATATGAAGAAGTAGTAAAAAACGCTAATATAGAAAGTGTAAAAAAATAAATAAATTTATATGCGAATACTCGTCTCGCCTTTTAAATCAATCTTTCACCCAAATTGAACGACTTTTTTCCTCTTCCTCGCCTCCCTTCTTTCCACGCATAAATAAATAACAGGCATGGCCGTAATTTTTTCTGCTTTCCATGTTCACGCATCAACGAACAACGTGAAACCAAAGTCACGTCTGTGAAAATGTTTCAACTGCGAAATGAGTTTCAACCGATTGCTTCGATTTGTTTCACGTCTATGGCCTACTTAACGCACGCACAAATAACACGCAAATAATCACCAAAACCAACAATAATCGCAATCGCCGACAGTGTAACCAGATGATAAAAAAAGTAAAGCTAAATAGAACTGAGTGAACAAATTTTTAAAAAATTTGTATTTCACATAATTATGAACATCTCATTTCAATTAGAAGAGGCTAGAAAAATGTCAGCAAGAAAGCCCTAAAACTCTGAAGCTAAAAAAACCAAAAAATGCTAAATTAAGTTACGAAAGTGGTAATCTGGTCACGCTGATCACAAATTCGACTAAGGTGACGTCAGAAAAATCAGCTGATATTGTCAAATTCGAGCAAAATATTTCAAAAAAGTACGCTAGTAGTAGTATAATTTGTATGCAGAATATGTATCCTAAGGTTCCAAGTTGGAACAAAAGGCCACAACAAGTTTCTCAATTCGGGTCGGTTGTAACCCAAAGCGTTCATTTCTCCCCAGCTCAGGTTCATGGAGCGGATTTTCAGTTCTAAGTTCAGTTCGTTTCAGTTTCTGTTCGTCGCCAGGTCAGTCAATGGTAGTTCTTGCTAGGTCGCCGCTTGATCTGCGCAGGGCATGGCCAATCCAGCCGCAGTTTTAATTTTCGTATCTGAGGGAGCACAGGCGTTTGCTGAGTTTTGCCCCATAAGTCCGCGTTTAAAATAACGAATGAATTAAATAAGGCCACAAATAAGATTTCTATAAATATCTCGACCACCTAGTGGGTTCAAACAAACTCAGAAGCCTTCCCAGAATGCATTTCAATCGAATGACTTGCTAAAGGTATATGAACTACTAGCAAACTGTCCCATTTACATACAGTGTGTTTCATAACTATAGTACAGGGACTTCTTGAGAAGTTTTGCCAATTTATTTATTTCTTATTATTTTACTAATTTTTTATGACTATATTTGTAGTTCATTCTACTACGCAAACCATATAAATAAAAGTCTCAAACCTTGTGCAAAATAATTTTGTTTTCTTTGCTGACGGTGTTAGCTGCTTTCTTTCATATAAAAAATTGAGAAATGGACGAGACCGCAAGTAAAAAAAAATTCTAAAATCAACGCGATTCTTCAGCCACTTCAAACTTACATTTTTTAAACCAGAATTCAGTGGGACATAAAGCTGCATGCTTGATTTTTTTATTTTTATTTTTATTGAAAAGTTTAAATTTGTGATAGAAATTAATAGTTTCTTTTTATAAATTTCATTAAAAAGTTTGAAATTTTTATGAAGATTTGAAGATTTTTTTTAGTATTCAAAAAGTTTAAAACTTGTATTCATATAGTTTTTAAGTAGAATAAATATGAATGAAAAAAAAATAGTGCAGTTAGTGCCTGTTCTATAATTATGAAACGCACTGTATAGGCAACATTTGAGCGTTTCTGACAAAAAATGGCTATCAGAGCAGCATACATTCTTATGTAAAGGGGCTAAAGGCTATTAGTTTAATGTTAATGGTAATAATAACGGCAAAGAATTTCTGCATAAAAATTCGACCCCACAAAATTATGTGAGACTCAGGTCCAAATAGGCTATTATTACTATTTTTTCCACTTAAATCACATTTTATTAGTTTTATAAATTTTACTAGTTTTGATTTATATGCAACCAAGCGACTTCTTGAAAGAATTCAAGCGCATTTGTTTCCTATTAAAGTCCTTGAAATTCCTTCCAGTTTTCGAAGCCGCACAGTTATCATAAGTTGTTATTGTTATTGTTGTTCGACTTTACAAAAATCACAAAATATTATAAAATCCCGCTTAACCAAATTTGTTCGCTCACACACTCTCCCCCAGATGGTCCTCCCATTCATGCCCAAGGCGCTCAAATCACTGTCAATGGCAATCCAACAACGTCGGTGATAAGTATTGGCCCAGCCGTAGAGGGTGCCGACGACGCTGATGCTTTAGATTATCTTTACAACTCGCTGGATCCTCAATTAAACATCTTCCACAACCCTACCTCGCCAGGCACTGCCTCATCCATAGTAAGTCCTGGTAATACAGCCTTGCTTTCGCGTCCCTTCCTGTTACCCTCGTACAGCTTGGCCGGCCCTACACAACCAATCAACTTCATCGAAAGCGCTTTAGATCTGCTGTTAAACGCCGAAGATGAGGGAAATGACGAAATGGAGCTGGTATGCCCCATACACCATCCGAAAAAGAAGTCCAGCGAGAACACTGGAGACAGCAAAGACAAGGATGGAGTCATTCAAGTGTGCTCATGCCGCTTCTTTAAGAAGAACAAAAACGCTTAGAATGGAGAAGAACTCAGACGTTAATTGCAATTCCGGAGATATGCCTTTTTTTGGAGATATATATTTCATATGTGCCTTTTGTTATTGACCCCAACCATTTTCCGATGCAATAAATATTCGTTCTTTTACATTTAAAATAAAACTAAATTCTGCTTGCTTTTCCGACTTACCTTATCGAATGCCATTGGCCGCGACAGCTTCTCGATAGTTTGTTGCTGTCCACTACCCGAAGTGCTGCTACTGCCGCTCGAGATGCCACCCAGTAACGACGAGGTGGATGATGAATTATGGCCACCATATGGCTGCGACTGCTGATGGGGTAAGTGGTGCGTGTGATGGGGATGTTGAAGGTGAGGCTGGTGATGCGATAGCTGCTGCGTCGAATGCTGATGATGGGGCTGATGGTGGTGGTGAGGATGATTCTGCACACCCACTGCACTGCCGCTGAACGCAGTAGCCGCCTGAGTGGTGCCCGATATCGCTATGGCTGCGGACGCCAGTGCAGGGCCGGTGCTTGTTGCGGCAGTACTATTAGATGCAGCAGTTACACAAACAACATCACTGCTAGTCACGAGCACAAGTGCGTTAGTGGTGTTGATCGACGGCGCATTTGCAGAGGCGTTCGTTGCAGCAGATGAGCTAGCGTGCGTTGCAGCCGTAGCTGGCGATGTGGCAATGGTCGTTGGTGCTTCCTGCTGCTGCTGTATATTTAGTGCTAGAGTCGGCTTCACTTGCGGCAACAAAGGCACCAGCTGTTGCTGCTGCTGCTGTGGGCGCAGCACTAGTTGTCTATCTCTGTCCGGCGGCAACCCGCCAGGAGGCTCCATGGCCACAGCACAAATGAACAATTGCGCCTTGATTGGCACAATTTGCACGAAAACGTCTGCCTCGTTTGGGAATTTATTTTGTTGGCTTGATTCACAAGGGCCGACGTTTAGTTAGCGCAAATCGCTGGTCTGCTAGATTTCAGGTGTACTGCAACGAGCGCGACGTTATGAAGAGACAGGACGAAATTGTAGTGACGGCGGTGGTGTTCGTTGCTATTCAATTTTCACTTGACGTCAAAACTGCAGCAGCCTGAGTCGTCGCAGCTACAGCTCAAGTAGAGTCGAATTGATTTAGTTGAATTGAATTAAGTCAAGACGAGACGTGGTAAGGCGGCGAATCAATTCGTGACAGAAATTAAATTGAGTTCGCGCAAGACAAGAGAATAGTTTAGGTTGGTAATGTTTGTTATATTTTGTTGGGTTTTTTTCTATTCTTATAGTTTCTATTAGCTGTTTTTTGCTTTCGATTTTGGCTTTCAGTGCAACAAAATCCTCTTAGCCGAATTCCATCATGTCTTTGTGTATAAAAATATTTGCTGCAAATTACAAAAGAAAATTATAAAACTTCATAAAATGCATATATGCGTATATTGCTTGTTTGCTGGAAGAATGTCATAACTCAAAATAACAAAAATTCGGGAAACAAGGGTTCAAAGCTTGCAACTTACCATGGCTGCCTTATTAAAAGTTAAGAGGCATGCAACTAATACAACTCTGCCAATTGAGCTGAGGAGCTGAAGAGTTGATGGTCACTTCTGCACAGGTACTAAAATATAACTATTTTTGGGTTATGACTTTCTTCCAGCTAATGAGCGATTTATATAAAATTAAATAATTTGTATGTGTCTCAAGTTGATACTATCAATATTGCTTATCTATGAAAATTAAAAAAAATATTTTACAAATTATGTGGATTGAAAATTATCATAAAATTTTACTATGAAATCAGTTCTGGTTATAAAATTATTTTCGCATTTGGCATTTCAATGGAATTTGTCTAGCACTCACAATGTTTCATTTTCTTAGGTGTGTTGTTCCCGTTATTCGCGTATATATTTATTTCGCCTAAAACAGCATTTGTCGTTGTACCCGTTTTCCGTTATTGTTATTTCTTAGGCTCTATGTAGTTCTCCTCCTCTTCGACTTTTTGCCCACGCTGATGCTAGGAGGGAGGTTATGTTAGAATCGCCTGCTTCTTCGCCGCAAGCGTGAATTGAGTGAATCTGGTGGCACATCCGTGGCCACAACGTCTGCGCGCCACCGAAACTCTCGTGAACCCACCTAGGCTAGTGGTGGGGATGGTGTTGATAGTGGTAGCTTTTGCGGTGACAAATGCGTTTATTTTCTGGATATCCAAAATGTGCCAATGGCGTAGGGATACTTGCGTAGTTCTGCCAATTTTTGGCTTTTCTCGTAAATTAATTGTAGTTGTTGGTATTTCTGCTTCAGCTGTAGCCGTAAGGGACGCTGTTGCTGTTGGTGTTGCTCTTGATATCGCTCTTGGTTTCGATTTTGCTGCCGCGCTATTTGCAGCCTCACAAGTGGGTGCGAATGTCGTTTTAGTATTGAAAAGCGCCCACTTGAGGCCGCAATCCATTGCGTCATTACAAAAGCATAAAGTACAAAGCCTGTAACGAGAAGAAAGAAAATAGGGGGAGTTAGAATATATATACAAACACATACATACGCATAACTAACTACAAGCATATTTGTATATGGATACATGGCATTGGCCTAGAAAATAAATGTCTTAACTAAGAACGATTAACTTTTTGTATAGTTAAAACTATTAGTTATTTAGTATTAAAATCTTAAAATTACTCATAAGACAGAATGGGATTTAACCATTGTACAAAAGGGATTCTAATTGGCATTCTTTGAAGTCTTAAACCCCATTTCCACTGAGCACCGAGCAGCCCTTCCAAATAAATTTAACTTAAATAGCTGCACAGTTTTAACATTTTTGAGTGCTCATTGGGATCTCATTGGTTTTGTTTCGCCTTATTTCTTAAGCTGTCCACATCTCTTGCGCTACCAAGTCAAGTGGACATAGGCCACCTATACTGAGCGCAGCGTCTTCCGACCCCATTCTGAGGGCAGAGCAGACTCTAACAGCGCATAAGCGATGCGTGGAATTTATGCTTGGCTCGCCAATGATCTGCGGATAACACAGGCCGACAAAATTTATATATATTTCCGAAGGTTTATGATGCGCTGAATTCAAATCTGGACTCAGAATTGCTCTATCAGCTCTGGTTTTCGAGATATTCTAACCTAAAAGTGCAAAAAACACCGTTTTTGCCCATATTTGAGGTTATTTAGCCTTGCATATGTTTTCTTTCACCAAAAAAATAGGCTGGCATCTTTAAGTATAAGTATTCTTCTTTCAAATGGCGTTGAGTTTGCTCAAATATCATTTTTTTTTTCGCTGAGATAACGCATTTTGAATTTTGAATTTTCATGTTTCCAGATTTTCCTACACCTGAAAATCGATTGAGATAACATACTTAGACATGATATAGTCGATTACTAATTTTCTTGAATTGAGTCTTATTTTTCTTAAAATTTTGTCTCACACCGTAAGTGTGCTGACTCACCACACCCCTACGCTATCTAACCTTTGGGCACCGAGTCACACACAGCCCTAACCCCTAGAAACCACCCCTATCATACCGCAAGCAGGCTAACCCACTTAACCCTGGGAACAGCGAGTTTACTCGCATATTTTTTTTTAAATAAGTCTTATTTATCTAGATATCTCACAACACAAGTGGGCTAACCAACTTAACTGTTAACCCATCAACTCCCGTATCCCCTAACCGCTAGAAACCACCCCTATCATACCACAAGCAGGCTAACCCACCTAACCTTGGGAACAGCGAGTTTAGTCGCATATTTTTCGTAATATTTCGTACTAAAAGTGGGCTAATTTACTTAACTTCTAACCCACCGACCCCCATAAGCCCCCTAACACTTAGAAAGCACCCCTATTACACCGCAAGCAAGCTAACCCAGCAAGCTAACGAAACAGCGAGTTTAGACGCATGTTTTTTCTTGAAACAATTTAATTTTATACCACAAGCGAGCTAAACCACCTAATCAAATGTCTTAACCTAAAAGCGAAAAAATAGAGATTTAGCCTTATATTAGAGCCCTATAACAATCGATTTTCAGGTATAGGAAAATTTAGGAACATGAAAATTTCAAAATGCGATATCTCTGCGAAAAAAAATTATATTTGAGCAAACAAAACGCCATTTGAAAGAAGAAGACTTGTACTTAAAGATGCCAGCCTATTTTTTGGTGAAAGAAAACATCTGCAAGGCTATATAACCTCAAATATGGGCAAAAACGGAGTTTTTTGCACCTTTAGGTTAGGATATATCGAAAACCAGAGCTGATAGAGCAATTTTGAGACCAGATTTCGATTCATCGCATCAAAATCCTTCGAAAATATATGGTCCGGTTTCTGGGTCTGAGATGCTGTCGGCCTGTGTAATTATCTGTACACAAATTTCTTGACCTTTGCAGTTCAGGAACTATCGTAAAGTCTTACATGACATGTGACGTACCGAATTTAACACTTTCGCACTTCTGTGACGTCATTCTCGAAAAAAATAATAGCCATAAATTAATATTGCACTCTTACATGTTGATTAATAGCATTCTGCTGACTTTGGAAAGTAAAAATGTGTAGTAATTTTTACCACTATTTAATACAAATTAATCACGTAGACATATAAAAGTTGTGATAAAAATTTTTTCAAAAATGCATTTTATCCTTAACGAGAAGATAATTAAGGACAATTATGATGAACTCAAAAATATAGGTATGTCTGATGAAAAAAAATTTAAAACCACTATTTAAAATAAAAAAAGTGCTTAAAAAAGTGAAAACCCCAAAACTGGAGAAGAAACCTTCTAAAACCTTCTAATAATTTTTGTATAGCTTAGGGCAATTTGAACCGTCTATTGCAAGGAAAAAGTAATGTTTTCTCCACCTTTTCTGCCTCGCGAAAATATTTGATTTTGTAAAAGTGCCTACATGACCTTTTTCGTATTTTTTTTTAGGTCATCTATAATTATAATACACGAAGGAATTTTTTTAATGTCACCAGACTTCCATTGTTTCATCGATTTTCAAAAT
>JAYXIM010047034.1:0-59161 GCA_037575425.1 Anastrepha fraterculus | reverse complement strand
TTTTTAATTTTTGCTGAAGGGCACTCAAATTTATACACGTCTTAGCAAAATAGGAAATTAGTAGACGAGGAGAAGAAAAATCATTTACTCAAGTACTTGCATATACTTATATGTATGTTTGTATGTATGTATGTATATGTATGTAAATGACATTGAGTACCTCAGCTTAGCTTTGTCATTTATGTATCTGTGAAAGAATATGCCGCTTCGTATGGGCTAAGGAAATAGAAGCGAACGTATGAATTTCCTTACTTTCTCTAAAGATTTAAATTTTTAGCTATTTCGTGTGATATACGAGTATATATGTGGGCAACTTTGTAGGCGGCTATTTTGGATAAGCTAATATACATTTATATGACTATCATTTTCTTTTTTAATGCTCTTCATACTCTTCAATCTCGTAGCAATGGAGTTAATGTGAAAAAATTTCCTTTGAGATTTGTTTTGAGAAAATACTGGAACCATGTATATTAAATATCACTCAAACCTGGTTAAATTCTTCTAACTGCTTATACAATTTTAATCGGATCATATCGTAATTGTACCACCAGAGAAATTTAAAATGGTAAATTTCGAGTGGTAAATTTCGAATTAAGTAAAAGCCAACTAGGGTCATCCACCATAAAGCCATGATTTGGCGCCTACAGATTTCTTTTTGTTCAAAAATAAAATGCGGAATCCACCTTTTTCGATACCTGAAAAAGTTGCTGAAGCCTTTAAACAGTTCGTTTTGTAGGTACCCATTTTTGAGTGGCAAAAGTGGTTTGAAAATTGGTCCAAACAACCGATTTCCAAGAAGGAAGACCTTTTATATTTTGCACTGTATTATCAGAGTTGGGCGTCATTAAAAAGCAACCTTCGGATCCTTAGAAACTTTCAGTACATCAGAGCGGTAACTGATTAATTACGCGTATTCTTCTCCATGCAAGTTCCCTGAAGAGAAGAGTAGGCAGTGTGCAGCATTTGGAGACAGATAAGTGGCATTAGGAGGACAAGTATTTTACAAGGAGCTGCAGTGTTTTCTAAGTGGAGGTAGTCGCAATCATTGAAGTAACTAATTAGTTGCTCTTTTGTCATGGAAGTGTACATTTACTCTAATACCCATCCATGATGGTGGTTACAGGGACATTGCAGGAAACTGCTGAGCATATGATCAAGCTTGACAGCTCCGCTGTGAAATAAGGAAATGAAGGTAGGACCAGCACATCCTTAGCTCTCAAATTTTGTGGTTATTTTTTCCGGACCCTATCCATTGGGCATACGAGCGAGGAGACTAGACATTAATTCGAGTCCTTTTTGCAGGAGCTGAATGAAAGCTGAAGTAGAGTAGTTTCAGAACCTTTCCTTCACCTGCAGATACATGCTACTGATGAAGTTCTTCAGTTGTATGATATCTAAACCGGCTATATCCGCAGGTGTGACAAAAAAATTAGAGCTAAGGTGACTCAATCTGAGACAGCTGAGGGAAGATATTACGATGGTTCCATCTCATCCTCCAGACAGGACTAGAAGGAGTATTCAGTCTCACCGCAAGAATACCCCACTCACCTAACACCACTATTTCTTTGGACCCACATCGTCGAAATAGCATGTTTTGTTGGCCTACCGTTAGATGAACTAGACGACAACCGGTGGCTACATCGTTCTAACAGAGCTGTATGCACTGGTACAAAAAGGAAACGACAACCGCGTGGACAATGTCCACGCGAAATTCACAAAATTCAAGAGCTGCGGCTTTGTTAGTCTTAGAAATTTCCTCAAGCGCCCTCGATCGTGCTCTAACATAGAACTTGCTGACGTAAAGCCAACCTTTTCAGCAGCAGATCTCAGATTTTCAATGGAATCTCAACCTTTCATTTCTCGGGGAAACCGACTCGAAGGCCCCCTGTCTAGCTGCCTCGACTGCCCAGCAGTTTACCGCAAAATTTCCTACCAGGTACTCAAATGAGACTAATATCGAAGTATTCGGATACGCTCAAAAGACAATTCCGGCATTCCCCGACTAATTACGAGTGCACCGACAGTGAGTTCAAAGCCATTCGGTTCGTTGTCGGAGTAAATGTTACATACACAGATTAACAGCCAATTGAATTGTTGTAAATTTATACCGGCCTGCCTATGAAATTCCATATTAAAGTCACCAATTCCAAAACCTGCTTTATTTCCCAATTATCTTCTTCATGAAGGGCTAACCCCGGGCCACAGAATCATGCGTTGTGTAGTATGTGTACATATGTGTGTGTATATATTTACACATATAACCGCCGCTTACACCCTTAATTGGGTGCTCGGCTATATGTATAGGTATGTATATGTGCGTATTTACGTTTGTATTGTACGTCATATGACTTTTGCGGCATCAAATTTATTCTCTCCTTTTGTGATAATAATAAACACAAAATCCTTGTATGCTCTTTCATTTTTATGTGCCGCATATGCATGCACTTAACTGCTTAAGTAATTCAATAAGTGTAGCAACAAATGCGATGGCAAACCAAACAACAACTGTTGCAAATGTAACCGCAATAAAAAGGGAGGAGCGTTCACACAATTGCTGCAATGAAGTATCCTTTGCCATGCAAGCAGTCATGCACGTCAACATTACCAGCAGCAACAATAACAATAACAACAACAGCAAAAGCAACAGGCAGCGCACACATCCAGTCAATCAATCGATCGACCAGCGCTGACTGAAAGTCTGTCAACTGGCGACGGATGACGTACGACGAACGGCGAACAGCAAACGACGGACGACAGATGGCCCATTGTGCATGCGAGCATGCAATGGCATGAAATAATGCGAGTACCTGAAACCAAACGAGCGGCTGACAGCATTCGTAAATAACAAATGGCGCAGTAAATGCATTTGTCAATGGTGAGGCAACAATCACACCAGCATGCAACAATTGAATTGCATGAGATTTCGTATTATTTTTTATCTTCCTTTCCTCATGTGCAGAAAGCTCGTATTATTGCGTTTCTGTTATTCCACATTCTTTATATAATTGCAGAAGGAAATTCTTTGTCAACCTGTGCAACGATTTTTCGTTTGAGTGCTTGTGTGGGTAGCTTTAGCATTTTTCCATTTTCATTTGCGAGTATGAACAAAAGGCATGCTGAAAGATAGTTCATTGTTGGAGTAAAGCCAAAGAAGTGCTGCATTCCTGAGGAAGGTTCGGTCTTAGAAAATGATTGCAGTACAACGAAATGTTGAGTGAATTTGAACCTTCTGTTTCATAGTAATAACGGAGCAATTTGATGTGACAGTATTGCTTATGGCGGGTCAACCCATTCAATGCCTCCTCAGGACTCCACGAAAAATTATATTAAGTATAGTTAAAATTGAACCCAGTGAAATCGATGGTTACAATACTAGTGTTTAACTCGAAGACGAGACTCGTCCTGGTATGCAAATTGTTGAAAGTGTCGATAAGATCCTTGAAATATTGTATTCGGTCAGTCATTGAGCACTCAGTTACTTGCTCAGAAAGTGAATATTAAGGCTGATCTTGAGCCGAAAAGATCGTTGTTAAGCTGCGTGAGCCGACCTAAAAGATCATCAATCCCGGACTAGCGGCCAAGACGGATTTCCTGTGTGTTTTGCGCAGCTGTAGGAGAATCTGCCGCGATGAGCTGCTTACATCGAAACCCGCACAATTGGCACTTGAATTTTACACCTCTTCAATTAAGGATGATAAATTTATTGTATTGATTTTTTAGTAAATCACCAACACAATCTCAGTAAACAATCTTTGTAAACACATTCCAAGTGACATCAGCTAATCAGCTGGTTCTGTCAAATTCGCTCAGAGTTGAATAACCATACGTTAAAGGGCACATCTCTAAAAATCGCATTTCTAATAGCGTTCGCTCCTCGGCAGACAATGCAAAGCTCCAAGTTTGCCATGAAAAATATTCTCGTTAAAAAAATAATCTATAATTCGAGGGCGACGTAAAACTGAACGCTCCTCCAGGGAGATATCCCTATCAAAGTATTGAATAAATCTGCTATAGCGATGTCCAGAAGAGGTTCTTTCTTCCAGAAATTGTCTGTCCACTTTAGGTAGGTGACATAGTTTAAGTAGCAGACTGGGACTCCCCAAGTAGCACTAAAGCGCGACTTTGATACTATTTTGATACCTCGAATTGGCGGATATCTACAGCCAACCACAGGTGTTCATACAATGCGAAAAATTGACGGGATTTAGGTCGGAGGACTGACCCAGGCTGTCGACGAAAGGAGCACCAGAGACCTTAATCGTCTAGCTACTAAACCTGGGGACTTACAGAGAAAGTGCTCAACAATCTTCTGCTCTGAATGCTTCTACAGTTGAGGTTAAATGGTAAGCCTAGCTTTTCCGCATGTACTCCAATCTTCCAATGGCCGATAAACCCAGCTACGAGTTTGGAAATTGAATGGCGTTGAGTTCCTAAAACTTTTTGCGTTCTGCGTGTATTGTACTGGGGTCAAGGAGTTTTCGAAAGAGCAAACGAAGAAATGGAGAACCATCTCTTCTGCGCTTTCCTAAGAAATAAGTTGTGCAATTCTCTTTTAACAACAATCAGGGAGATGCCAATGGACGGGTAGGAGGTCTCTGAGACCAATTCAGTCCCCTTCCTGGCAGGCTCATAAGTAATTTTATTTCTATGTTCCTATGTCCTGTGACCCAGATAAGAGATTTGTTACCTGCACACCCGAGAAATTTGATCTTCTCCTTACAGGAGTTGACTAGATTGGATCTACACCATGACGTCGTTAGAGCCTTGATCGCGGCTTGACTATCGGAAATTATGTCAATATCTCATTCGCTCCCATGTTTCTCAAGCATTTTGTATGCCTGCAGGATCGCGAAGTCTTCTGCCTAAAAAACACTAACAGTATTCGGCAATTTTAATGAAATAGATACATTGGTTGATACAGAGAAACCCCCTGCTGCGACTCCCGATTCCATTTCGGAACCGTCAGTGAAGGCAGAGCTATCAGCCTCGGTACATATTTTCCCCTGGTTCCAATCCTGCCTACTTGGAAAGATTGCCCTGACACGAAACAGTAGGTAAACTACTTGCGTATTGATAAATCAATAGCAAATTTAGATAAATGCGGTGTTAACTGTCTAAAAATGCTACCATGCCCCTTGAGAAATTGTATCCAGAAGCCATCCTCTTTTAACCTAATTGCGCTTTGAGCAGCGATGGAAATAACGTACAAGTCGATGGGAAGTGAGTGCAAAACGACATTCAGAGCCTCACTGAGTTCAATATACTCCAGTGATACCAATGCATGCAGTCCTTTGCACCCTCCCCAGTTTAGTGATATTATAGTCCTTCCAAAGTGCCTCCTACCAAACAAGGCATCCATACATAAAAATTCGGCAGAATCGCCACTTGAGCATCCCAAGAACGTCCTGTAGACTGAGTCTCTCCGAACATAGATTTGCAGGAGTAGGAGACTATACCGGCCTTCTTTACGCGACTTTCAATGTGTCCACTGCACTCTGCCCTGAAAAGCTTTGCTGCATGTCATAATTGAATGAAATATTTTTTGTGACTGTTACGAGTATTATAAATTTTACGTGTATAAAATATTTCACCTCGTTTGCACACCATTTTTGCTTAAGTTGTCCTGCGGAAAAATTAATGTCCAGACAACGTGATTTTCTTCTATACGCGGATGATCTGAAAATCTATTATGAAATTAAATGCCCAGAAGATTCATCCATTCTCCAGGATGAGTGAAATGACTAATAAAGTTGGCGAAATTCGAAAAAGGTGAACTTAATAGGACAGCCTATACAACTATGTAGTTTTTTATGAAGACCAAGCCTTATGCACAATTCAGAAATAAACAGGGTGCGCCATCTTTTATGTCGGTATGTAAACGCTCAATAACTTTGTCATTTACCAACCGATCGACTTCAACATACATGTTTTCGATACGTCAATTCAGTACAATTTCAACCATGGATCGCTTTACACCGAAATAACCGAAATCGACGCTATAAAACCCGAAATGCTTGACAAGGTGATGACAAACGCAGAAAACCGCAGTTTGTGATGGCTAATAAAGGTGGCCACTTGATTGATAATGTGTTCAAAAAACAGTTTTAATAAATTGTAAATAACCAAACCAAATAAAAATACCTCACTTATACAAATCAGTTGTTTTTTTTTTCAAAGTTATTCAATGTTTTCATACCGACATAAAAGATAGCGCACCCTGTACAAACAAGGATAAGCACATATTTATCATACACGTTTTTAGATTTTAGCAACATACACCTAAAATTACCTGAATTTAGTTACCAAAAATCTAAAATCAGCAAACAAATAAAAAAGAAGAATTGGAAGAAGGGCACTTACCGTAGACTCGAGGTACGCGACGACCAAATGAGCAAAAGTACCGGCTTGCAATGCAACCACCGTCAATCTCTACGCCGCTGCCGCTATCAGCACTCGGGGCTGTGCAGCACTGATGGTGTTGTGGCACTAGTGCGGAAGTGCTGTTAAATTTTTTATACACTCACACCCAGTGGGTAGCGCAGCACAGGTCCGTTGGAGCAATAGAAAGAAGCCACCTCAGTGACGGGCACCGATGCCACACGGAATACTTGGAAAAGGATGAGTTGTGGGCATTGTTGAGCAGGATTATATAATATAGTTATTGTTGTTGTAGTTTAGTTGTAGCTGATTGTGTTGAAAAGTGTTTCAAAGTACGCTGCTCAGCACATAATTTTTCTTTCAGCAGTCGGCGTGCACGCGTGACGCAGTGCGGGCCAAAGTGTTTACCACAGCTGCCGAGCTGCGTTGTGCTTTTTACTTGAGTTCTTCAATTACACAAAAGCAGCCGGTGCACAATTACGCCCGGGGGTACAATCACAGTGTGTTTAGTTTCACTTCTCTTCTAATTTTGTCACAAAATGGATTGCTGTCACAGGAATCTTAGTTATTGTCCGTTGTGCACTCTTCCAGCTCGTGGGTCTCTTATGTAAAATTTTACTACTACTGTGTTTCGTACTTTCGTACGACTTTGTGCGAAGAAAACGAAATGAATTTCCGAGGCCTTTTATTTTCACACCATCAACTGCTGCCCTAGCTGTCGTATTTAATTAATTTGTTTGCTCTTGATTTTTCGACAATTTTATACTCCTACCGTGTTTTTGTTGTTGGTACCGCGCTGGCTCTGCCTTACACAGTTAACACTGTTATTGTTTCTGCTATTGTTGTTGTTCTTATTGTTGCTGCTTTTGTTAATATAGAAATGTGTTGTTTGCTTGAATTAAATTCTTAGCAGTTTTGTGAATTTATTCACTGCCGCTTGTGTTGCTGGCATTTGTCGCTGCGCAATGTTCAACACCGGAAATACCTGACAAATGAGGTTTCGCTACTTATGTAGTCTTCGCTGCCACTTGCTGGCTGTGTACTCAAGTTTTTTATGTATATATGTGCATAAATTTTCACTTTACTGCACCACTTAAATTAAAATTCTTTACGAAAATTTTATTCTCTAGCTTTTACTTGGATGTATGAATATTTTAAGTGCGAATCATCTTTCATTTTGTAATCCTTTGTGGTTTTCTGTTTAATGGGAACCTGTAGGTATTCAAATTTTTGAGATTTTACTTAAATGTTTGTTATTTATTTTCTTATACTTTTTTTATATTTTTAAACTTTTTTTTACTTTTTTTTCATAGCTTGTGGGGAGAACGCTGTTATTGATTACTCATACGCCACGTACCACCTGCGTGTATTACACACTTTATGCCTCATAAACATTTTTTCAGCACTGTTTGTGTTTGTTATACATAAAAAAACTGTACACTAAAGATGATGTTTATTTCTCAATTTACTAATAACAATTCCCACACTGACTCAGTAATTTTGCTGTAGCGCGCTGATTACAATTTTATTTACATATTTCCTCTTTTTCATATTCGTGCTTCAGTGCTTTCTATCTGCACTTGTAATGTATTGTTTTCATCAGTTGCCAAACCACGATTGAGGTATAAATAAAGTAAACTTGTAAAGTTCAACATGGAATCTGTGCGCGGTAAACAAAGGGTAGAGAACACACACACAAGAGAAATATGCAAAATTTGCTAAAACAAAAAAAACATATTCACCTTAAAATGGGAATTTTTGCGATACTAGCAAACAGTTTATTTCATTAGTATATTTTCTTTAATCTCATAGGAAATTCCAAATAAATTTATGCTCTTTACATTTACAGTTTTCTGGTAAATTATCATGCAAAGCATAAAACTGGAAAAGTTTTTGCAGTTTGTAGAAATTTAAACGCCACTGGGTGATCAGTTTATGTCCACAGTCACACTAAACACCCATCCACTATGAGCTCAAACTGTACCTACTGGAAAAGGCATTGCTGTCGTGTGTGTGTGCGTGTGGCTGACTACCTAAAATTATTTATTCGGCATCGTTCTCAACAACTCGTCACTCACCTGCGTACTACATAAAAATTCTTAGGAAAAATCTGCGCTACAGTCATAAATGAAACATCTGGCGCAAGAATTTAACAAAAATATCTATGCTCGGTTGATGCGCTAAAAATCAACTGGACTTCAAAATGGAATTTTACCGCGAAATCATTTAAACGGAGATTCTAATTTTTGAGTTGAAGGGAAACAATATTTGTTCATATTTGGAGTCGGAACTGCCGAAGAGTCACTGTTTTCTGCGGTTTTCATGCCAGAGACATCAGTAATTCATCAGTTTCAAAACTACAATGACTTGAAAGATTACCGTCAGTGGAGAGAGTTAGTGGTCCAAAGCATTTTAGTCCTACGTCAATAACGCAATACTCGCTAAAAGCACGAGATCCTCACTAAAATCGGACGAGCTCTTGGTGAGCTACCGAGTAATTTCACAAAATATTATACATACATATTTTCCCGTGATTCCTAGGTGGAACATAATGATTCCCGAAGTTGTTCTACGAATTTTGCGCGCAGGCCATATGACTTGACTCCTTTGAAATAAGTACTTGAAGTCACAGCACTTTCAGGTCAAGTCACATGCTTACTTTATCTGCACAACTTCTTTAATTGCAACTTCTCGGGTACCTCAGGGAAATGTTTTGGGCCTTACTATTCATCTTATTTATAAATAATATTATCAGGCACCTATTATATGCATTTTGACTCAATAAGAAATCCAGAGGATGTGGTTAAACTTCAGGATGACTTTAATGACGTTTCCTGGTGTGTACATATATTCATGTACCTCTTTAAATTTAAAAAAATGTTTTCAAGTCACTAACTCTAAACCTCGTAATTTTTCATTCTCAGGTCATATCAATTACAGAGTTTGATTGAAAAGTAATGAGCCTTCCCGCGCGGGGCGTCTACCAAGCGATCAACCGAATCGGCTGGTGAGGGAAAATGATCGTTGGACCTTCCCCTTCCACTAGAAACCGGTCCCAGTTCGCTGGCAACAGCGGTGCAGTCAACATCGCTCCGCGCGTGAAAGCTGTATTAAAAGTGTGTTAGGATTTTGCAGTGGCGAAAATGCAGCGATCGTTGGAGCAACGTTACTCGGTCAAATTTTGTGTTTTTACCTCCAGGAAGCACTGTAAACGCGGCATTTTACAAAGAAGTGTTCCTTCGGCTGAAAAACCACATCGCCCGGGTTTGGCCCGACCTCGTCAACAGTTGGACCCTGCATCACGACAATGCACCGGCGCACACCGCCTTCCTCTGCACCTCTGCATTGGCCAAGATGGGGGTTCCGGTGCTTCCCCACCCTGCCTACAGCCCAGACCTGTCCCCTTCGGACTTCTTCTTGTTCCCGCGTCTGAAAAGAAAGCTGAAAGGAAGGCGTTTCGACTCCATCGAGGCGATCCAAAAAACTGTGACAGCCGAATTGAACGCGATTCCGGCGGAGTTTAAAAAATGTTTCCTGCAGTGGAAGGACCGCTACCAGCGGTGTATTGACGCTCAAGGGTCCTATTTTGAAGAATATTAGTTATATAAGCCAAAAGATTTAATAAAACTGCTTAAAAAAATAAGGCTCATTACTTTTCAGTCAAACCCTGTATATTATCCCAAAAACTTCTCAGATCCTTACACGATAATTTTACAGTTTACCGCGTTGGTACGGTCTGCGTTGGATTCAGTCATGGATTTCATCGATTTGGAGAACTTATCACCAATTTTCTATCATAAAAATTTAACGAGTGCAAAATATTCCTCTATGTATAGCTTCCGCTTGTTATTAATTGTGCATATTAAATTCACTTGGGAGCAGAAGGTTAATTCTATGGGTTCCTTTTGTGTTTCATTTAATTTAAGGGT
The DNA here is from genome assembly GCA_037575425.1 of Anastrepha fraterculus. NCBI lineage: Eukaryota > Metazoa > Arthropoda > Insecta > Diptera > Tephritidae > Anastrepha > Anastrepha fraterculus. Next base: position 48,854 of record JAYXIM010047034.1, on the reverse strand, counting down.
GCAATGCATTAACTTTCTTATTCCGGCGAGAACTTCACAAAGCTCTTACCCTTCTCATCTTGTGTGTCTTGATGTTGTTCCACAAATGGAGGGACTTATAGTTTCAAGCTGACTTCGAAAGGCAGATATTTTTATGAGGAGTTTTTTCATTGCAGAAAACCACTTGGAGGTTTGTCATTGCACTCCGAGGGGCGACCGCTATTAGGAAAAACCTTTTCTTCATATTGGTGCTTTACCGAGATTCGAACCTACGTTTTCTCTGAATTACGAATGGTAGTCACGCACCAATTCATTTGGCTATGGCGGACACGGCTATATATAAATATATACTAGGCTGGGTCGATTTGTGGAGAGGCAAAACAATCGCCCATTGCTCTGTGAAAATCATATTCTAGGGATCAAAATTAGAAACTTTGCCGAAGGAACCATACCTCTACGAGTAAAACGAATTCTGATTTCCCCCAATTTGGGTCGAACTTTTTAGTTTCTTTTCTCATGTAAAGGCCAAAAATGGTGATATTTTGAAATAATTTTATGGGGAACCACCCAGGGGAGTTCCAGGGGGTGTGCCACTGGCATGGGTGCCTTTGTAACCAAACAATCGAATTGGCGACCACCGTCACCGAATGAAAGTGCATAGATTGGAACTTCCAGCCATGAAACACCAAATGATAGAAAAAGTGTTTTCTAATAGCGTTCGCCCCTCGGCAGGCAACGGCAATCGCAAACAAATATGACAAAAGATTTTATTGACATTAAACTGAGGATATTGTACAAGCTGGGTTCCGCCAGATGTTCTGCATGGGCTTTCTTTTCCCATAATTTTATCAAGGTTGTAAGCGATAGATAAGAAAAACAAAAAATCCGCTTAAGTTGTAAAGTACAAAGTATAACGGTATTTCATTAATTCTTGGACTTTTAGCTGAGGATGACGAGGATAAAAGAACGTAGTTGCAGGCTATTGACATCGTACGCTGATGAAAACATCAATAACGTGAAAGAAAAATTGATCCAGAACCGCAAATTACCCATCAAAGAGCTCACTGAAAAATTGAATATTGCTCCGTTGAAATTAATGATCTGGGTTTGCGCCGCATTGCTGGAAAGTTGGTTCCAAAGCACCTGAATTTCATGCAAAAAAGAGGCCGCGTTGATATCGCCAAATATATGGTTTCCAAGGTTGAACATTCATCGGGCGACGCAACATTCATGAAACGCACCATTACTGGAGATGAGGCGTGAGTTTATGGCTACGACATGCAATCCACACACCAGGCGAATGAGTGGGGAACTCCGAATGAACCGAGACCAATAAAACCAACTCGCTTTATGTGAAAGCATAAAGTAATATTCAGGGGTTCTATGGATTACAACGACAAACTTTTCCTAGGAGGTGAGACAGTTAATAAGGACTACTTTTTTTTGCGTTATGAGACAGCATTTATGGGGAAACAACTCGGCGATTTTGCAGCATGATAACGCACTGTCGTACAGTGCCATCGTTATCCGTCATTTTTTGGCCAAGAACGAAACGAATACCCCCCAACAGCCATCGAATTCACCTTATACGGCTCCCTGCGACTTTTTCTGTTAGATTGAGTCACAAAACCACTACGGGGAACGCATTTTAAGAGCCGCAGGGAAGTAATAGTAAAATCGAAGACGGTTCTGATGTCTATAATTATGCCGAAAATATAGTTACAGAAAGGTTTCGAGAGCTGAATCAAACGATGGCATAAGTGCGTTACAGTTGATGGGGATTACTTGGAGGACATAATATCACTTTTGAGAAATATTATATTGAATTGTAATATTTTGAATTTTCTTAACATATTCCGGTGGTAGTCGATCAAAGTGGCATATCTAAAATATATATTTACTTGATCAGAAAAAATACACCCGTTACCTAATATAATTTTCGTAACATTTGGCAAAGTGCGATTTAATCTACTAAACTTTTGCGCTGTCAGCTTTGGCAGGTCTTTGTCTACATACATTTTATGTTTATTTGTTGTTGGTTTTTGCTATTTGTTGATAACAAATTTATCGTCTATTTACTGTACGTTGTTTACACACCCTCATGAGATTTTTTGTTCGCTTTTCTCATTTGATTTCGCTTCCGCTTATAGAAAATATGTACCATCAAGTAGTTAATGATGATAAGAATGCAATTAATTAAATGCCAATTTGGTGTGGTCCCAGGAGCATATGTTCATGGAAGTCTATGGTGGGTAAGTTACATACAACGACACTCAGATTCGTTGCTGTGGAGCGCACGTGTGGCTTTTTGGTTTAAGTGAGAATGTGAAGAGTTTTTGAAAAATTGCAACTAATAGCAATTTTTAAAGATAAGACCAAATTCCAAGAACTCCAGGCAATACAGCAAAAGTGTAGTACTTATACGGATTTAAGGAGAAATTGAATACAGGAAGTAAGTCATTTTAACTCACTTGTTTATGGGTGTGTGCCCCAATTTATTAAGCTCATTCGAAAGGGTACGCAACACACGCCACAATTGAAAAGCAAACATTTATCTAATTTTACATGACGATGCCTCTGGCTATGGGAAGAAGGCAGTAGATGTTTGGTGCTGCAATTTTTACTATTACATAAAGGTGGTGCAAAATTAATCACCCAATATTGGATTTGAATAACTTTTTTATCAAAAAAAAAAACGATTTTGAGCTATGGAATTATAAATCTATGCAGGATTTATAAATCTATATAGGATTTGTTTATAAATCTTGTAAAAATTTATAAATATTGCGAAAGGGTAATTGATTTTGCGCCACCCTGTCGATTTATATTTGTTTGGCGAAAAAGAAATTCATTACTTTTGCGTAAAATTTTAGTGAAAATGGATTAAAACTGTTTCATAGTGAATTTTTAGCTCCTGCTAATATGCCGGTCAGCTTTGCTTATTGCTGTAGTTTTATCGACATTTTCGACATTATCGACATTTTCTTTAACATCAAAAATACCTGAACAGAATTAAGGAAATCAAAATTGCACTGCCGGATAAACTTATTCTTCTTAATTGGCGCGATAACCGCTTACGCGATTTTGGCCGCGTTTAGCAAAGCGCGCCAGTCGTTTCTTTCTCGTGCTAACCGGCGCCAGTTGGACACACCAAGTGAAGCCAAGTCCTTCTCCACCTGATCTTTCCAACGCAGAGGAGGCCGCCCTCTTCCTCTGCTACCACCAGCTGGTACCGCATCGAATACTTTCAAAGCCGGAGCGTTTGTATCCATTCGGACGACATGACCCAGTCAACGTAGCTGCTGGATCTTTATTCGCTGCGCTATGTCTATGTCGTTGTAAAGCTCATCCAGCTCATCGTTCCATCGTCTGCGATATTCGCCGTTGCCAACATGCAAAGGTCCAAAAATCTTACGCAGAATCTTTCTCTCGAACACTTGAAGCGTCGCTTCATCGGATGTTGTCATCGTCTAAGCTTCTGCGCCCGATAAACATCATTCACAATTTACGCGGCCTGGCTTGCATTTTCTTCGTTATCAAAGAAAAACTGTGAAATGTGCCGAATTTTCTCTTTGTTGGCTTCACTTGTTAACACCCTGTAACTCACAAGTGAATGAAACTAACAAACAAAAAAAAAAAATTGTTTTAGCTTGAAATGCCAATTTGACAACGAGCATAAAGTTTAAATTGCTTGATCAATGCTTTACGAGATATCGATCACTACAGCCATCTACCGAGAAAATAATGGACTTATTTTCCCCCAAACTTAAATAATTATATAATTGCCGCTTAAGGCACCCTTTATTGGGTGTTTGACCGAGCTCCTCCTTCTATTTGTGGTGTGTGAGTCTTGATAACAAAAGGAGGGACTTACAGTTTTAAGCCGACTCCGAACTGCAAATGGTTTTTTTATTAGGCTGAAAGTTTCATGGCGGAGGTTTGCCAGTGCCTGCCGAGGGGTGACCGCATTAGAAAAAAACTTGTTCTATCATTTATTTTTTCATGGCCGTAGATTGGAACCTAGACGCTTTCGAATAGTGCTCATGCACCAAACATTCGATAATAAGCGCCTCTCGATAATGGCTTAGTAAAGCTGGCCGAAAATTTGCTCCACGTTCCCCATGCCCCGCACTTTATTTAAATACGTCATGAATGTTATTTAGATCGGATAAAAACCTCGCTAAGACCAATTTTTCATTCGCCCGTCTAATGTTACAGGATACAACTCTTATTGTACAATATATGAATTCGGCCCGCAGCGAATTTGGCAATTTCTTACTTTTTTTATTCCAATATTTTGCGAGAAGTATAAAAATTAGTATATTGGGTAGTCGAAAAAGTCTTTTCGTATTTTGTCAATAGATGTCGTTGGAGTCATCTATCTCCAGTGCTACCAATCACATTGTGTCATATCATATGGTGTTAAAAAGGTGACGTTTTAAGCTTTATTTAACCAAAAAAAAACAATTAAATTCGGAGAAGTTGAAAACAAGTTATAGCTGTTCAAAACTGAGTCAAAATAATGAAGAAATTCGCTATATTTTGAAATTTTTGTATAAAAAAGGGAAGAATGCTACGCAAGCCACCAATGAAATTTGTGAAGTTTACGGAGACGATGCTGTATCAGTTCGTGTAGCACAACAATGGTTCGCTCGCTTCCGTTCTGGAAATTTCGATGTGAAAGATACAAATCGCTCCGGTCGACCTATCGTTAAAAAAGTCGATGAAATTATGGAAAATATTGACCAGGACCTGCCATGACATCGCCAAGGCACTAAACATTCATCATCAAACGGTTTTGAACCATTTAAAAAAGGCTGGTTACAAAAAGAAGCTCGATGTTTCGGTACCACATGAATTGTCTGTGAAAAATTTAATGGACCGAAGAAGATTCTTTGCTGAAACGAAATGAAATCGAAACATTTCTGAAGCGAATGGTAATAGGAGACGAAAAGTGGATCAAATACGACAATAATGTGCGAAAAAGATCAGTGTGCAAGGGTGGTGAAGCTCAACAAATGGTCGCAAAGCCAGGGTTGACGCCTCGAAAGGTTATGCTGTGTGTTTGGTGAGATTTGAAAGGAATCATCCACTATGAGCTGCTCCAGCATGCTCGAACGATTGATTCTACACTTTACTGTCAACAACTGATGAGATTGAAGCAAGCAATCAGAAAAAAAACGGCCAGAACTGATCAACAGAAAGGGCGTCGTCTTCCATTCCTTTTGATGACTCGGCAAAAACTGGGATAGCTTGGCTGGGAAGTTTTGATGCATCCACCATATAGCCCTGACCTTGCACCATCGGACTACCATTTGTTTCGGTCAATGCAGAACTCCCTTAAATTACTTGTCGCAGTTTTTCGCCGAGAAACCACAAACGTTTTACACTGATGGAATGTCTCTAGAAGAAAAATGGCAAAAGGTGGTCGACCAAAATGGTACATATTTGGTTTAATAAAGCTCATTATAAATATAAAAAAAATGAGTTGAAGTTTGATTAAAAATACGAAAAGATTTTTTCGACTACCAATAGTATGGAGCAAATTATTATTCTACCTATTCCCTTCAATATTTCTTCTCCCATGGAATTTATTACCAACCATATTTTTATTTGAGTAAACATTATTTTCAATACATTTTTTTGAAAAGCGCGTGCATCAAAAACTGTCAAGTAGTTTACCCAAAAATAAATGTCAAACATCGTCTAAGGTGATGTGAATTGTGCACGAAATATGAAAAAATTGGTTCGAATTCGTCTCTCGTTAAATTTTGCCATGGCTTCATAGCATTTATTTACTTTAATGTATCCCCTGAATTTATTGATTATCCATTACGATTGCCAAGGTAATTGAATGAGTCGTAGATGTGAACTGTATTTCTATGGATGTATCGTTAGCATCAAAGCAATGATCCATTGAGCGAGTAGCCTACAACAGAAATACAAGCAATGATTTGCTGAAAGGCAGCAGACGAAACACAAGCACACCTACAAGACATATCCACACGCGTACAGACATACTTTTGCAACATACAGGCATTTTTCCATACGCTTGAAATGACATTTTCTTTGATCAATGACAATAAGAACAACAAAATCACTAACCAGCTAAAAGGCAGACGTATGAATAGCAAGCGAATATTTTGCTTAGCCGTTGTTCACTTCACGCGCGTACAACATACGGGCACACATACACACACATCGGCACACAAATGTAAACGAATAAGCGGGCTGCTACTGGCAGCTGGTCTTGCTTTCAGGAATTGCTGGGTCGCGCACAATTGGCTTGTGCTCTGAAATACACAAATATACAGGCATAGCTTGGGCAACAGTTTGCTCTAATGTAAATAATTTATCTTGAAAACTTTATTATCTTAAATAATGAAAAGCAAAACCCAAATCATCAACAAAAGAGGAAGATATGCATCAAACAAAACGCAAAAAAAAAAAACAAAAGTAGTAAGAAGTACTTGTGCCCCCAGGTATATACCTGAAGAAGTATTCAGATGCAAAATTATCGGTCTGAAGGAGAAAAAGTCTCGGAAATGAACGCAAAAAGTTAGGAGTAAATAAATGTAAATGTAAAAGTAAATAAAGTCGCTTCATCAAATTGTCGCTCATTTTTTGTTGCTATATTTTCCGAGGTATAACTGAGGTAAATCGCACACTTCTTTAGGTAATTTGAATTTATGGCCTTCACTGACTCAAAAGCTCTTCCTGTTAAGGGCAATGGGCGGTAAGTACGATATTATCTTACAAATTTTACATGACAAAAAAAAATACATAAAATGTAGATTAGCTTCAAAAATAATATTCTTCTTTATATATAAAAATGAATGTTTGCTTGTATGTCCTCGATGAACTCAAAAACTACTGGACCGATTATTATAAAAATTGTTGTATATATGTATTTTTCCACAGAGAAGGTTTGTAGAGTACGCTCATTGATGCCACTCGCCACCAGGTGGAGCTGCAGAGCAGCAACTTCTGCCCCGTTCAACCGATTGTCATAAAAATTAGTATGACCATGTATTTTTACGCAGAGGAAACGAATATGACATGTTCATAGATGTAACATAGATTTTGATTGCAGACATATGTTTGACAATCGCTAACAAGGCACTAGTGCAACTGGGAATGCCTGCTTCAAGCCGACCTGCAAACAACCTTTTCCGTCGGGACTTGCAACAAAGAACACATTATGATTCGGTCGAACTGAGGACATTCGTTAGAACAAATCAGCTCTTTTGGATGGTGGCCGAACAGCGCATTCAGCATTGAAACTGCCGTTGAATTTGCAAAACCCTGAGGCACCAACATGCAACATCAGCAAAAACTCTGGAATGGGAAAATTACTCCAAACGTGTCAAATTATCATATGGGACGAATGTACAATGTGTCACAAGAAAGCATTGGAAGCGCTTGACCGTACACTGAGAGATTTGAGAGGAAACAGATGGATCTTCGGTGCCGCACTCATTTTATTGCGCCATTATACCACGTTCAACACCCGCTGATGAACTTAATGCATGTCTTAAATCACCAGTTCTATGGCGTCATTTACAGAAATTGACTTTGAAAACTAACATGCGTGTACAACAACAACGGGATGCATCGGCTGGAAATTTTGCAAAACAATTATTGGATATTGAAAATGGGAGAATGGAAATTGATGAATCTACACAATGTATCACCCTGCCAGCAAACTTCTGTAAGATCACAAAAAACATCGACGAATTGGTGCAAAAAGTTTTCCCAAACATTGCACAAAACTACAAAAACCGTCAGTGGCTCAGTACGCGTGCTATATTAGCAGCCAAAAACATCGATGCCAATGCCATCAAATTCCCCATTCAGTATGGAATACCCAGTCAAACGATAACATATAAGTCCATCGATACTGTGGTGAATCAAGACGAGGTTGTCAACTATCCAACTGGATTCTTCAATTCGTTTGATTTGCCAGGCATGCGGCCGCACGTTCTTACATTGAAAATTGGCGTACCCATCATTCTCGTTCGAAACATAAATCCACCACGTACTTTGCAACGGAACCAGACTCTCAGCCAAGAAATTTATGAACAATGTTATCGAGACAACAATTTTGACTGGACAATTCAAAGGTCAACACGTACTATTGCCACGTATCCCAATGATCCCGACAGATATGCCATTCGAATTCAAACGTCGGGTACAGCTAGTTGATGTATAAAAACATTAACGCTCTCTAGAATGGAAGTTCATGTGGAGAAAAATGCAGCTGTAGACACATAAGCTTCACAAGCTCCAAATGCAGCAGATTCTCAAAAATAGTCAGTGCCTATTAAGCACAAAGTTGACTAGCTGCCCTTTTCCTGGATTTTTTTGATGCAAATTCTAATTATAAAGGATGATCAGATTGGAGGCACTTTTTCTCATAATTTTTTTTTTTTTGACAGATCACACATGACTACTTTCGAACTAAATACATAATTTTTACCAGTATTCATTGAAATTGCATCATGGAAGGTCTTACTCCTCAACAACGTTTACAAATGCTAGAATTGTATTACGAAAATCGGCGCTCTGTGAAAAGTTACGCGCTCAGGCCAACTTTAGGTATTCAGTGATGAAGCCCATTTTTGGCTCGTTGGCTATGTCAGTAAGTTACCATATCTGAGGTGTAGAGCAACTCAAAGCCATTCAAGAACAGCCATTACATTCATTGTAATTGGTACATTGGCCTATGGGCTGAAGTAAGCATCGGCCCATATTTCTTCATAGACGAGGCTGGCGCCAAGGTTACAGTGAATGACGGACGCTATGGCGCGTCTCTTTGATGCCGGAAATTCCTCATGATTTCTGAAATATTTGGTTCCACCAAGACAGCACTATTTGTCATACAGCCCGTGAAACAATGGATTTACAGCGTCGTCGTTTCGGTGAGCTTTTATCTCTTGTCTCGCACAAGTGTTGGCCACCAAGATCGTGTGATATTACAGATTAGAATTTTTACTTCTAAGGGTATGTAAAGTCTAAAGGCTTTGTGGGGGGCTGATGGGGAAGTTATGAGTAATATATAGCCAATCCTTCCCAATTGACAACCTCACCCACTGTCCATTCGGACTTGGTGCCTCCTGTTTCTCGCTAACGAGGCTCTGTCGACCGAGCAATAAGGCGGTATAACCTATAGATTGCAAGGAAGAAATTCCCTTGCTCCTGCCAGCCTGGAGGCAGTACCGGCAGCCCCGGAAACAGGCTCGGGTGCGGAAGGCTAATCCCCTACCCACCTCAAAATAACGGATTAACGAAACCAAAGTAAACAATGTAAATATAAATCCCGAAAATCTGATGACGACCTGCAGCATGAAATATGGATCACGAATAGGCACATGGAATGTTCGCACACTGTTAGAAACATCCAAACTAGCGCAACTTTGTAAAGAGTTCCAGCGTTACCAACTCTTAGTACTCGGTCTTTGTGAGATCAGATGGGCCGACTCTGGTGAAATCACAACAGCGACGGGGCAGAAGCTTATCTTCTCTGGCAACTCACCCGACAAGCGGAGAGAAAATGGGGTCGGATTCCTTCTTTCTAAATCTGCCTCCGCGGCTCTCATAGAATGGAAAGCTCACTCCGATAGAATTATCTCACTGAGACTGCGTACGAGAGTGAGGAAATTGACAATCATTCAGTGCTATGCACCAACGAACCTGGCGGACACGGAGTCTAAAGAGGCTTTTTACAGCCGCCTCACGAGTGTAATCAGTATGGTTAAAAAAGAAGACATCACCATCCTGATGGGTGACCTAAACGCACAAATTGGCCAATGCAATCTGGGCCGCGAAGAGATAATGGGTCGACATGGGTTAGGTGTACTCTCAGAGAATGGTGAACTATTCACTGAGTTATGCGCAAGTAATAACCTTGTTATTGGCGGCACATTATTCAATCACAAACGCATTCACAAAGTAACGTGGACGTCACCTGACCATACTACCGAAAACCAAATCGATCAAATTGCCATAAGTCGTAAATGGCGCGGCTCCCTCACGGATGTTCGCAACAAGAGGGGAGCGGACATATCAAGCGACCACCATCTCCTCATCGCTGTAGTCCGGCTAAAAGTTGCGGCAATAACCCAACAAAAGTCGCAACGCCGCTTCAATGTGGAAAAATTGAAGGACGAGAGGGCCTCCACTAGGTTCGTCGAAGCACTAACCTCGACCACTGCCCCAACTACACCACACGAAAATGAGTGGCAGCGAACCAAGCAAGTTTTCCTGAACTCAGCAGAGACCCATTTAGGCTTTAAGGCAATCAAGCGCAAGTGCTGGATATCAGATAGAACCTGGAACCTAATTAATGATCGCAGAGACATCAAAAACCAACTAAACTGTGCTAAAACAAGGCTATCTAAGACAGTCCTGCAGCAGCGATACAGCGACATGGACAAGCAGGTTAAGAAAAGTGTAAGAACGGACAAAAGGATCTGGAACGACAACATAGCCAGCAACGCGCAGTCCGCGGCGGAGACGCATCGCACCCGTGATCTTTTCCTCGCCATACGCAATTTAACCAACAAGTCACAGAAGTCCAGTAAGCCGCTTAAGGATGAGCATGGCGAAATGACGACGTCCAAAACTAAACAAGTACGCATTTGGGAAAAATACTACGAGAAGCTCCTTGCGCCAACACCATCCGTAGCAATACAGCCATGTGAATGTCCACGTCACTTGGTAAGACGCGATATCTCCACCACCTTGCCTGATGAGATCGAAGTTATAAACTCAATTAAAGCCCTAAAGGCCAATAAAGCGCCAGGACCAGACAACATCAATCCTGAACTACTTAAGGCTGACCCTCAGGTGAGCGCTCGAAGTACCCTCTACTGCAAAACATTTGGATGTCCGGGAAGATCCCGAATGACATTAAGGAGGGTGTCATCACGCTCATACCGAAAAAGGGCAATTTATCCGATTGCAAGAATTGGAGAGGCATAACACTATTAAGCATGGTCAATAAAGTAATAGCGCATATAATTAATAAAAGGCTTTCCGACGCACTGCAAAGTGGCCTACGGAATGAACAAGCGGGATTCCGACCACGCTGTTCTTGCGTCGATCAAATCAACACCCTGAGAGTGATTGTCGAGCAATCGGTCGAGTGGCGTTCGCCACTTTATCTCTGCTTCATCGACTTTGAAAAAGCTTTCGATACTCTTAACCACGAGGCAATCTGGGGAGCACTTTACTGCAAAGGAGTACCTGAAAAAATCATTTCACTTGTCAAAGAACTGTACAGTGAAGCAAGCTGCCGTGTGAGACATGAGGGCATCCTGAGCAACGCTATTCCAGTTCGAACAGGAGTAAGACAGAGATGCGTGCTATCTCCGCTCTTATTTAATCTGGTACTGGACTTACTGATGCGACAAGCCTCAGCGGCGAACAGAGGCATATCCTGGGGCCTGAGCGGCAACCTTGAAGACTTAGACTACGCTGACGATATTTGCCTGCTATCACACAAACACTCACATATGCAAGCAAAAATAGAGGCGGTGAGCGAATTCGCAGCGAGGGCTGGACTGAAAATAAACATTGCGAAGACAAAGATAATGCGCATCAACACCACCGATTCACATATCTTTCAGATACGCGGCACTAACATCGAAGCTGTAGATGAATTCTGCTACCTAGGCAGTGTAATAAATAAAAACGGCGGTTCAGCGGCTGACATACGTAACCGGATATCGAAAGCTCGCGTAGTGTTTGGCATGCTTGATAAAGTTTGGAGAGCAACGCATATAACGAGGCGCACGAAACTGAGAATCTTCGAGTCCAATGTGAAATCTGTCCTCTTGTATGCATGCGAAACGTGGAACGCGTCAACACGTGACATACAAGCAATGCAAGTATTCATCAACCGCAGCCTTCGCAAGATCACGCGCATTTTTTGGCCTAACGTCATATCAAACTCCGATCTGTGGACTATAACGAAACAGATACCAGTCTATCTCGAAATTCGACGCCGCAAATGGAAATGGATCGGTCACACTCTTCGAAAGCCATATGATGATATCACTAGAGCAGCCCTGGATTGGAACCCCCAAGGCAGCCGCAGACCTGGCAGACCATCTAACACGTGGAGGCGACTAGTAGAAACAGAAGTGCAACAAGCAGGCCGCTCCTGGCGGCAAATAAAATTCCTAGCTTCTAATAGATTTAACTTTAACTTGTTTATTGAGGCCCTTTGTTCCACCTAGAAACCACGGGAAAATATATATATAAAGGCTTTGTGGATAAACGGGCTTCGATTGGGACATTGGAAGCCAATATTACTAAAGTTATTTACAGATACCGACCGAATTCCTCCAGCGCGTCATTCAAAATTGGTGTTTAAGGTTGGCAGAATTACGGTGCAGTTGCGGTCAACATTTGAAGGGGACTATCTTAAAAAAAAAGTGTCATGAATGGTTCTACACAAAAATAATAAAGACTGCCCAGTCAATTTAAATTTTCGTTGCTTCATTTCAATTTCAAATCCAACACCTCTATATTGATCACCCTTTATTATATTTGCTGATAAATCTTATGTAACATTTGCATTGTATTTCAAAAGCTGTCAAGCCAATCAGGGCATTGCAATAAAACCTCGTTGACTTATTGCTAACAAAATTAATTTAAATAAGGGGGCGTGGCACGTCCCATAAAAACCAATTGTTTAACATTAAATATTTTCGGAACCATTCGTGCCTGATTACTGAAATTTGGTGGAAGGACATAGAATATTAATACCTAAGCAATTCAGAAAATGGACGGCATCAAGGCTTGCTTGGATTCGCAAAGAACACAGGATTATTACAAAAAGTATACTAAATACAATGAAATGTAAATATCAAGCTCCATGTGGTGCCTTTAAGGGCCAATGGGTCTACGTGATGACTTTCAGCCAGCCAGGTCAACTTAACCTAACCTAAAGTGTCAGTACATACTTTATTCCGCACACTTAAATGAAGTAAATCCATTGATGTGAAGTTAGATGAAATATTGTATTTCCTTTTAAGTAAACGTGTTCTATTTTCGATATCTCACTTACAGAAATAAAGTTATTTTATCTCGAACTTTACTTTGCTGCAAACGAAATTCATCTGAATTCGGTGCTGAAATTCCTGGACTTTCCACGCTTTGCTCTCTTTTCCACTCTCACAGAGCTTAAGGAAGTTTGTTTTTATTTCGTAGAGTATATAAGTATATAAGTAGAACCAACATAGCCATTCGAGCTGTTTTTATACAGTGGCATTAAAACTAAACAAACAATATTCCATTAGAAACTGAAGCTCTCGCGCGCAAAACTGAAATTAGTGTTGATTACTTTTTTTTTTTACCTTTGGCCATATAATTGAAATTTCTTGAAAAATTTTCTTTCACTAAAATTTTAATTTTTGACCCAAATTTTGAATTCACTGACAATATTTCAACTAAATCACACTAAACAAACAATTTTTACCACATATTTTTTGAGCAAAAATATTATCCCAAGTCGGCTGGACGAGAGAGGGGCTCCCTGCATTTCGCCCGGGATCAAATTTCACAGCTGTTTAAATATAATTTTCAAGAACTTTTTTGGGTTTTAAACTAAAAATACAAAACGAGTAGTCAATTTTAAACGAATCTCTTTGTGTAGTTATTTAAAAGTAAAACAAAAATTAACTAAAATTAAAATTAAAATTAATCAACTAGAATTAATTTTTTCAAGTGAAACTTCTTAGGCGTCGATGGACGAGCGAGAATGGAGAGTAAAACTTCAAGGCCATGCACCGTTTTGGGCATTTCCATTCCTCGAGAGAGAAAAAAGATATAACGTAGAGGTAAAGGAGAGAGAGAGAGCCTTATATATATCTTAGATACCCTTTAGCCTTTTTCCCCGGAGTTTTTCCTTCTAGTTGCTACTTTCTAGTGAGAAATAAGAGTGCCTACTTTTTGGCGCTTGTTTGTTGGTGCAAACTTGTAGGAAGTTTATTTTTGGTGCCTACTTTTTGGTGTTTTATTTCCTTTACTGTTTATGGCTTTTTTTGATCCGAATTTTTTTGGCGTTTTTTTTTTTTTTGGTGCCTACTTTTGGCGCTTATTTCCATTTCTTGGCTAGTACTTGTGCGTACTATAAAGACCTATCCATCCCGGTGTCGGATTTATTGGTATTGCCTTGCGGTAATTTGTGCCGTTGCTGCGGTCCTGGAATCGCTGGGTTTCCGCGGGGGACAAACGCTCGGAGTAGTGCACGTTGTTGCCACGGTTTGTGTCCGGCGTTTACCTACACCGGTAGTTTTTTTGTAAATTTTGTCTATTTGTATTCTCTGCAAATATTGTGAATTTATTTCGATATATATTCTTTCTCTTTCTCTCTCATTCTCTCTCGGGTCTCTCCCTTTTTCTTTGTCTGCCTGGAAAGTTTCACTTTTGTTATGTATTATTGGATTAATTGAAAAAGTGAACATTCCCATTATTTATGATAAGCGATTTTATTTATGTGACTGCCTCGGCTGACTTCCCAGTAGCACCTCCTGTTAACCCCGTTTTCTAAGAACTTGGTGTTCATTATTAGAATAGCTGAAACAAACTATGCTAAGCCATAGGAAAGGAAAACATAACTTTAGCATTGAGTGCCGTTTTGATACCATAATGTAGACCACTACCTGCGAAAAGTTGCAAAACTTAAAGAAAGAAAAACCATCTGCAGCCAACCAGTGCTGTTGATGTAGTGGAGAAGAGAAACGGGAGCTGGGCAAGAGAACTGCCTCAGTCTATCTCCAAAAGGCGTGCTAAAGAATCTGAAGCTCCTAGCTACCAAATCCGGGCATTTACAGATAAAGTGCTCAACAGTCTCTTTCTATGCCGGATCCGCAGAGCTTCTACAAAGGGGGTTGTACGAAAGTCTAAGTCCTTTGCATGAGTTGCGATCACCCAGTAACCGGTGACCACTGCCACCAACGAGTTTTGAAATTGCATGGCGGAAAATAACTAGCACTTTAAGCGTCCTGCTTCTACCGTACTGAGGCCAAAGTGTTTTTGAGATAGCACACGATTTGATAGAACTTCATCTGTCTTGCGCTTTTTTGAGAAAGCAATAGTACAGTTTCACTTTAACAACGTACGAGGGGACACCAATATCTGAAATCATGACAGCAAAAACCGCTTCTGTCGACTCTTTTCTGACAAACTCATCGATAACTTCATTTTCCTCTATGTTCGAGACGTATTGATCTCCTCCTTAAAGGAGTTGACCAGAAGAGAGCTGGGATATGGCGGCGACAGGACCTTAATCGCAGCTTGACTATCGGAAAAGATATTTGCTTATAAATACATATATGCCTCCGTCATAACAGCGATCCTTAAGCATTTTGCATGCCTTGAAAAACACTACTAGTTGTCGGCAGTTTAAAGGAGACTGAAATATTGGGAGAACCCCCGCTCCAACTCTAGATTCTATCTTGGATACGTCGGTGAAAGCACAGGTAACTATGTGCGTTCAGACTCTCCTCTCCTTCCAATCTAGCCTGCTTGGAAAAGCAGCAGTAGCACATCTGGATTACTTCTGAAGAAGTTCCCTTTTTCATCCCTCAACGATATCTGCGCCAGTTTAGTTTTTTATTAACAGTAATCCTTTTAAGGAAAGAAATTCTAACGCTTTTATTTCGTCTCGTTCCCGCTGAACCTCTTCGGCAGCCATCCATTGCGTATTGCTTCTAAAACACATTTTTTGTTGTATATTTTTTAAAATTTTTACATCATTTTTATTTTTTGGTAAACACATAAATCACTTTGTGTGGCTTTAAACTTAATTTAGCACATTCGTTTCAAATTTTCAAACAACGTTTTGCGAAAAAAAGATTTTCACATATCGAATCCATTTTCATGCTCACATCTCATTTTTATTTTTTAACATTTTTGAAATCACACCAGCATGTCACTATCCGCACTTTATTGCCACAACATGGACCCGCACCGGACGCAAACACAACCACGAAAATTTACTAAACAACTTCCAAGAATTTGAGAAATAACGGGAAAGCGCTTGAAATCATTTAGGACATGTTCACGTCACTCCGCTGCTAAATTCGAATTCTGCGCGATCTGTGAACGGACGGACGTACATTGGCGAACTGTCGAGAGCAACCAGCAGCCTAGCACAGTGGCTCAATTACTTTGTCATCCAGCAGAGGATGTAAACTTATATATGTACTCGCATGTATGTAGCTAAGTTTCTTTCATTCTACGAAATACACCATCAGTCGTATGGCTTGCAGCTGAATGAATGAAGTGAATCAAAATGAAACCGAAATCGAAACCAAAGAAAACAACGCACGGCGCAAGACCGCCTACAAATGGCAAATGTGGAAGTTGGTGAACGCGTCGTGCTTCTAAGAAGTGCTCCAACACAGGCATCCATTTGTTTGTACAACTATGACTACAGTACACACACGCACAGATAATAGAAACAGCAAAGGTATAATTTACGATGAAAACAATAACAATGACAACAAAAGCAATAGGAAAATAATGGCAATTCAAAGAATATCAATTTGGATATATTGCCGAACATTTGGATTGTATTTCACAGAAAACGGCTTTGGAGCGAGAGCATCTTGGGAGTGCTGGGGGGGAGGTGGATCTGCAAGCATTGTATAGGTATATCGCTGATTTTTGGCATAAACGAACAATAATAAAATTCCACGACGCCGCCTGGAATAATACGAAACGAGAGAGAAAAATGGGAAAGTTCCGGAGCAGAATTGAGAATGCAGTGTGAAGTACGAGCGATTGTGAGTGAATGCCAGCAACAACAACAAATGTGATGAAATACACCAAACTCTTACTAAACGTACGTACGTGCACACTCCAAATGCAAATAAATACTCAGGTTGGAAAAACTTAGGTTGGAAAACTCCCTCTGATTTCAGATAGCGATGGGCGATAGTGGAAACTAAATTTGATTATATCAACAGACACAAGTAATCTGAAAATGTTTATCATTTTGTGAGCACCAACAACATTCGGATTTGATATTTTAATGGAAATTATTTGTTGGAATCAGCTAAATATCTTCGGGTGGTTAGTTTGTGCGCTTGGAAATTTGTTTGGGCCCTGTGCGCCTCACAGTTTGGTAAATTCAAAAACATCACACAACTTGAAATTTTTTACATTTATAACCAAAATTTATTAAGCAAATATCTGAATAAATTTTGGGACAGTTGAACATACAAAATTTCGAATGGGAAATTTGCTGCAATGAGAAATTGTCTACACTATGCAAGTCATAGTAGATCCAGCAGTAACTCAAGTGATGGCACAACTGACCTACGACAGGTCTAAGTGGATCATATTGGCAGCCACCTCTTCCTACCTACCTAACTCTGCTTTATATTGGGGGTTCTTCTAGCTGGATGAGAACTATCAATATCGATAACTATGGTTTGACAGCTGAGAATGACAAACTGTGTTGGCATTTCTGTTCGTTAAGATTTGGTACATCATCATGAATCGTTTAACGCCAGAACAACGCCTTCAAATTGTGTAAATTTACTTAAAAAAAATAAATATGCGAATCTGTGAATCTTTTGAAATGAGAAAGGAGCTGTCGTTACGGTGAAAAGTGAGCGCTATCAGCAAAGTTGACTGAATTTTTGTTTCCAAAAATGAATTAACTAAACATTGAGGACACTTGGATCCGACAAACCGGTGTAACTTGCCAAACAGTGCGCTTAACAATCGATTTATTGCAATCATTGGCACGTACACCCTTTTTGGGTATTTGACCGAGCTCCTCCTCTTATTTGTGGCATGCGTCTTGATGTTGTTCCAAAAATGGATGAACCTACAGTTTCAAGCCAACTCCGAACGGCAGATATTTTTTTGAGGATATGAGAAGCTTTTTCAGGCCAGAAATACACTCGCAGGTTTGCCGTTGCCTAACGAAGGGCGACCGCTATTAGAAAAATGTTTTTCTTCATTTTGGTTTTTCACCAAGATTCGAACCTATGCTTTCTCTGAATTGTAAATGGTAGTCACGCACCAACAGATAGATTTAAGTAGTCAAAAAGTGGACTAATCAAATGGATCAAGTAACTCGTAGCCGGATATCAAATTCAAAAATTAATGCCATGAAATTATCTACCAGATGGCAATCAAATAAATGCATTGCAGTAATACTTCGTTTCTATATTAACAATTTTGTTCCTAGTGCTTAAGTGGTACAAAGGATCAAACATTCTCGGCAATGAAGAATTATAACTAAATATAACTAAAGCGCAAAACATCTGAATGGCTTAACCGAATTTCACTCTCCCTACAACCCGATTAAGCAAATTGATTTGTTTTGTTCAACATTCCTCTTGCATACGCCACAGAGCTTGTAAGTAGTTTGGCCAAAAATTGTACGCAGGCTATTCCTCTGCTCCCCAATATCTCTCAGTGAGACTAAGAACGCAGGCGCGATACGCAGAATACTATTCAGTGACACAAAACGTGCTGCAGGGCACCTTTAGCATTAATTTTGTTGCCTTCTGTGCATGCTTCACTTTGCACTTGTCACAATTTGGCAGCATGAGGTGTTGTAAGAAGGTAGTGTCCGAATTTATAGTTTAAAATTTAACATTGGGAGCATTAGACGATATTTGGTGGCTTTCGAAATGTATGAGCAAAGCAAGAACTTGGTAGTTATTTAAGACTTTAATGCCACCCACAAGAAATTTTTGCTCGGTGCGAATTTAATAAGATGAGAGGATATTGCTATGTAGCATATCGACTGAGGCTTTCTCCGATTTTTGCCAGCGCTTTTACCTTTTTAGTATTTTATAGAAATTTCTTTATGAGTCAACAGTCAATAGATTGGTGCACAGTCAGTGGAGTAATTACCCTCCGTTTAGCTTAAAATTCGTCTGCCTAAGACTCGAACGCTTTACAAGAAGCGAGTTATCATCACTGCCTCCCCTGCCTTACTGTCTTAAGGATTGCTTGGATATCATATGCGTTTTGATGTTGTACAGTTTAAGCCAACTTCCAAAGGCAGATGTTTTTTTTATGGGGAGGTTTTTCATGGCAAAAATATACTCGGAGGTTTGCCATTGCCTGTCGAGGGGCGACCGCTATTAGACGTTTTCTATCATTTTGCTGTTTCATGCACGGAGATTCGAATTTAAACCTATGCACTCCACTTCAAATTTACGAACGTAGTCTGAGTTGTCGCTTATATTGTATATATATCACTAAATATCGAATTGGCTCATGCTTCCTTTTCTTAGGTTTCTGCCCGAGCTTCTGTTTTTCTGTGTGGAGTGCATCTCAATGTTCTCCTACAAGAAAGTCACTCAAAGGTTTGTCAATGTCTGCTAATGGACGACCGCTACAAGAAATATTGTTGATTAATATGCCTATGACTTCCCCAAAATGAACTCAGCCTCCCTTGGGATAGGAACCTTTTAAAACGTAGTATTTCATCTTTTCACGATGGGAGTCAGCGTCAGTAAGAGGGTGTATAGTTCTCTCAGTCATGGTTGAAAGCCATCGTCGATTATAGGTGGGCTAAGTTCAGGATGCCATACCAGATATCTAATTATCTGCTCCCATTGAATAAATATAACTGCAGGGGTCTCATCGACTCGGCATTTTTCGTAGTGCAACCACTAAAATGTGATCGCAACAAATGGCAATCCCATTTAATCTATGAGAAATCAGGAATCACTGGAAATGTGTAAGCATCTGCAAGCGACTGTTTCTACTGAGTAGGGCTTTTGGCTCTGGGATCGATGTGAATCCTTTGAAGATGTATTTTTCGTCAGGAAGCATAAACATAAACTTCACTAAATTTAGATTACCGTTAAAAGACTACACTTTTTATACTTTACTGATCTTAAAATCACTTCAAATAGTAATAAACTAAAACTTTCCAATTTTTAATTCTGCCGTTAATGCTTTTAAACCAAAGCGAAATTTTGAACTCCTATTTATTTATTTATTCATTAATGTCTAACAAAATTCAGAACAGACATTGAAGAGATTAGTTCAAAACAAGTATTTTAGTATACTTATTTTTCTATCTCATCGACATTCATAAGTAAAAACAGAATTATTACTTATTTCATAGCAAAAAATTAAAGATTCGTAGAATTTTTATTGAATTTGCGAAAGTATGCCGCAGGATACCGATATTGCATTAAAAATATTCTGAAATCTCGATATCAACAGTCCCCAGTACCGGCTGAACAACCCTAGCACTGGCTGAGTACTATTTTTGAAACATAACTATTGTCGTATGTTCCGATAAGCGATAGGAATACAAGTTTTTTTCAATATTATTATATACTACATACATATATAATTGGCGCGTACACCTTTTTTTTTTGGGTGTTTGGCCGAGCTCCTCCTCCTATTTGTGGCGTGCGTCTTGATGTTGTTCCACAAACGGAGGCACCAACAGTGCCAAGCCGACTCCGAACGGCAGATATTTTTGATGAGGAGCTTTTTCATGGCAGAAATACACTCGGAGGTTTGCCATTGCCTGCCGAGGGGAGACCGCTATTAGAAAAACCCTTTCCTGCACTTTGGTCTTTCACCGAGATTCGAACCAAGGTTCTCTCTCCGAAATCCGAATGGTAGTCACGCACCAACCCATTCGGCAACGGCGGCCGCCGTATTACTACTATTTTTTTTAATTCTTAATTCTTCTTTTTTAATTCTTTTCTTCTCATTTGTCGACCTTAGCGTGATTTTATTGTAAATTCACGAGTGCCTGGATTCTGCTCAAATACGACTGCACATTAGGTCAAATGACCGTTTTTGCTGTGCATAAGTGATAAGAATGAATGTGCCGTTTTTGTTTTGTTGTTGTTGTTTTGTAATTAGAAATACTCCAAAACAAAGGTGCGTGGATTTTATTTTCACATAATAAAAAACACCGTTACACAGGCACGCGTCAAAGCCAATCGACGTAATTTTTCGTATAAATTTACTTGCGAGTTCAGCAGTGCTTGGTGGACTTTGAGTCCGCGTTTCTCGAATTGTGTTGAAAATAATTCATTAGTGTAAAATGTAAAATAAAGAGACGTGTAGGTACATATATGTATTTAATGAAAACGATTTATATTGATGTTGCTATATTTGTAAATAACTTATTAGCCTACATAACCTTGAAGTGGTACAAGTTATCTTCCACATCGGCTTTCTGGAAGCCCTAGAAAACTTTGACCCCATTTGACCTCTTTCAAATTAAGAAAAATAGATGGAATGCTATTTAATGAGTTATTGACAATTTATTTCAAATTGCGATTTTTTGCGTTTTAAAAGTAATTCCACTTTTTTGTAGGCATCCTCGGTATAAAAAAACGATATGTTTGAAATATGGCGAAAAGAATGTCCCAAAGAAAAAAACAATTTGATGCCGTTTTTAATCGTGTTTTTGGAAAAATTAGGGACATTAATATTTCTGATGAAATGAAGAAGGCTTTAATGCAAAAAATATTTTTTTTTACTGTGAAACGTAAAAGTGGAAAAATGCCACAGAAAGATAAACGCCTTTAAGGCATTAAAATCATGTGTGGCTAAATTCCGAGTTAAAGTTGGTGGTAATTAGCATTCCCAAAAAAGCAACTAGTACCATTGTTGCTCGTCCACGTGTGCCATTCAGCGAAAAATCAGAATTTGACAAAAAAAAGAAGCCGCAGATCTTTCAACTGAGAAAGCTGATACTAGTCTTCTTGTACGTGCAGCAGCAACATCGGCTCGTAAGCAAGGCTGCAATCCCGAAAGAAAGTATGGAAAGTCCAACAAGGCCATTAAAAATGCGGAAGATGTCTATTCAAGCTACCAAATCGCCAATTCAACTTTCTGCACATAAGGTTTTAGCTTTCTTTCTTCAAAATAGTTTTTCAAAAGAGCAGTACAAGGCAATACGTTACGAAAATAAGTTAAGAAACTGCGGTATTTATCCAGACTATTCTAAAATAATAATCGCTAAATTCAAATGAAGACCTAAGGGTAGAGAAGCAAAATATATCCTTGCAAAAGTTTCGTTGCAATCTGAAAGAATTCTTGAGATGCAAAAAGAAGTTTTTCAAGCAGTAATGGAAGAAGAGAGCATGGAGTCTGTTAGACGTATTTAATTGGGTTCTCGATTCTTCAAATCCATTAATTTCCGCACTATTATTTAATAGACGCTTACAAAAGCGCAAACCTTCCACCCTTTTTTCAAAAGCAATTGAACTATTATGTTGCTAAGAATTTAATCTTAACAACCAAGACGATGAAATTAATGAGAATGAAGATGCTATATTTAAATTAAATCTACAAAATGAATTAGGTATTAGCAATTAGTAATGTTTTCTATAATTAAAAAAAAAACAAAATGAATTGTCACGTTTCCATTAATTGTTGCAAAAGGGTTCATTTTAATTTGTGGTCGTGAATGGGTTAAATCCCTTTTTTTAGATTTATTGTTACTAGTTAATTTGTGACGAATTTTGGCTTGAATTGATTTTCTAGTTGTAATTAATTTTGCACAGAAAAAGTAGTCATTTGACCTATAGTGGACTGGTATGAATTCATTATTATTTTGTTACGTATACGCCAGGCTGTTCAATGTTCGCCAACGTTTTTAAATTCCGTTTATTTACATGAATACTAAGAGAAATAGCATAAACTATTTAAAGAGACTCTGAGTTATTTACTTTTTATACTACATTAGTAGCCCCCGTTAGTCCCCCATTGCATTTAGTGGGCCATGGGTCTTGATATTTAACAGTTTGAGTTCAAAATAGTCCTAAGTTTTAAGTTGTTTTTTGTATTGTATTTTCCACTAACGCTTTTGTTGTTGCTCTCACAATACTTTATCCACAAAATATGGATTCTGCTGACATACAAAATGTTTGATAAATACAGCTGCTCGCGATAAAAAATCCTTTCAACTCGCACTTGCAACTCGCCACACCAGCTCAGCTGTTTGGCACATCACTTCAGTCACCAGAACGTTTGTGGAGTGTTAATGTGAGTGGGAGAGTCTTGAAGTTGTGTTTGTATTTAAGCCGAATGAAGTGCGCAAAAATTTCGCGTAATTGAAAAAAATTCTCATGCGACCTTGCCGAGCAACTCAACCACAAATTACGGCTTGAGAGAAAGGGAGTGAATCAGTCACCAAAAAAACAAATTAAATAAAAAATACGAGTTTAACATCTGATCGTGAACGCGCAGGACGCAGTGATGCAGATAGAAAATATGCCTGAAAGCTGAAAGTTAAACTAAAAACAAGTCGGTTATACCTATGCGATAATAATGCAACTTCTCCTAAAAACTTAATTATTTTGATTGAGCAGAATTGCCGCAACGCACACACACAAACATTGTGAATGGCGTGATTAGGCCCGAATTCTGCGGAAAATGTCTGCAAACTTTTTTTATTTTATTTTTTTTATGTATGTTTGTTTGTATGTATTCTGATTATTATGTATATACATTTTTTTTAACTTTGACTTAATTATTGATTGCAACAGCCCAAGTATTTAGTCATAACGGCGTCTTATGCATTTGACCACAATGCGTTGTAGTCGCCTCACACCCTTATCTCGCCCCAACTTTCAACCCCCAAGCGTTCACCGAGTGTTTCTATGAAACTTGAAAACACTTCTGCTCGCTGAAATATACGCAAAAGCTATGAAAAAATCACAGCAACGCTTCAAAGCGCTTATTTCACTTTCATCACTCTTAGGTTGTTTACATAGAATTTTTATTTTTCTGCAGTTTTTATAGCTGCCTGTTGTATTTTCACAATATCTTCATAATACGCGCATTTTCACACATCACATAACACACAAAAACCTGAAAACGGTGGTATGGAAAAGAAAATTCGTCGATTCTCTGCAGCTAGCACGCTGCTGCCACGGCCTCTGCTACAATTGCCCTCCCCCACAAACTGAGCGCTGAGCTGCAAAATTCAGCGTTTTTTCACTACCTCACCCCCAATCGTTTCATGCTTTTCACTTTTTGCTCTTTTCTTCCTGTAATGCTTTTCACCTTTTTTACAACTTTTATCATTGTACTTTAATTCCAATTCGCTACATTTACATAGAATTTTGCAAATATTTTATGTTTTGTTTTTTGTTCACCAACTAATTTAGAAAAGGCTGAAATTTTTCTTAGCTACTTTTTCCTTATACAACGTCAACGCGTCCATACACGGCACACACGACGCAGGACAAGGACGTCCGCCTCACGAACGAAAGTCAAAGCCTTGTCTGCTGTGGTAGGAAAATTTTATTTTCCTCTATGGCGCTATCGCCATCGCCAACTCCGCCATGACACACGAACGTTACTCGGCGTGTTCGGCGCTCTTGGCTCTCCATTCCAGCGCACTCTCGTGACTTTTGCGTTCAGTTGGTGGAAAAGCGCCTAACAAGCAGCTGAAAACGATGAACTTGTGTCTGGTATCTATCAAGAAAGTGCTAAGCCCCACTACAACGCAACTAATGGGGAGAGAGAGCGAGAGAGTGACAGTGCGTGTGTGTGTGGTGGCGTTGATTTCGTTTAGGGCGGTTGCTCAGTCGATTCTCTTGCTTCACTTCCAGCGGCAACCAACGGCCTTCGGGCAACAAACACTGGCGTGCGCTTACACAAGTTCCTCTGTATATACATAAGTATGTATATGTATATACATATACGTGCGTGTGTGTGCTAACGATAAATGCACCCACAACCGACGCTGGCACTCAACAGCCCTCCAAAAGCTGCATTGCAACGTTGCTGGCTGCAAATGAGCAAATGAGTGAGTGATTGCTTCGGCAAGTTTGGCGAGTGATTGGAAGATTCTGAGCAATACCAATACGACAATCAAACTGAGTATGTGTGTGTCTATACCATACATCCATCTACATGGGAATTTCCACTTACGCAGTTTGTTTATCAACGCCATTCGGCGGTTTAGCTTCTGCTTTTTTTCTTTTTCATTACGTTTATAGCTCTGTTTTTTTAGCGCCTTAGCGCTGTAGCGACGAGCGGTTTTTGTCAAGATATTCGCATTTTTACATTTTTGTTTATATTTTCAGTGATCTTCAGTGATTCTGCTTTTTTACAAAATGTGTAAACAAATCAGTCTAATGTGGAATAGGAATAGTCGGTTGCAGGTGTAAGTTCTGAATGAACACAATAAGGCGTACGAATATACATAAATAGATATGCTTGTGCATATGTACGAAAAAGCAAAGCGAAAAACATTCATCGAAATGTTGAGTCCATGACTCTTTTAGAAGAGCGATAGATGATCTTAGCCCCAGAGCTGGCAAAACTTTTATAGAGCACAACTTTTTACGAATCAGGTACATATCCTCCGTCTCAGGTATACATACTCAGATGGTGTTTAGAGATTATTGGATTATTCCTAAAATATGTATATATATAAAGGGTGGTTAAGTTTTAAGGGCCGGTGTTGATTTTGAATAAAATACAATTCTTTTAGGAAATTATTATCATAACTTTTTATTATGATGATATTGGTATAGCTCAATTACGCATGGAACAAAATATTGGCCAAATGGCCGCCATGGCCTCGGTGCCGAATTATCTCATCCTTTAGCTCTTGAATTGTTGCTGGCTTATCGACGTACACCTTTTCTTTCAAATAACCCCAAAGAAAGAAGTCGAACGGCGTCAAATCACATGATCTTGGCGGTCAATTGACATCGTCGCGACGTGAGATTATTCGGCCATCAAATTTTTCGCACAAAAGAGCCATTGTTTCGTTAGCTGTGAGACAAGTGGCACCGTCCTGTTGAAACCACATTTCGTCTTCATCCATATCTTCCAATTCGGGCCATAAAAAGTTCGTTATCATCTCACGATAGCGAACACTATTCACAGTAACTGCCTAACCGGTCTCATTTTGGAACAAATACGGCCCAATGATGCCGCCGGCCCATAAACCGCACCAAACAGACACTCCGTGTGTGCATTAGTTTTTCGGCAATCACTCTTGGATTATCATTCGCCCAAATGCGGCAATTCTGCTGAGGAGAAAATGTGCCTCATCACTGAAGATGATTTTCTTCGAAAATTGGTCATTTATTGCCATTTCCTGCCACCATTCTGACAATTGACGACGCTTGAAATGGTCAAGAGGCTTTAGTTCTTGAGTCAATTGCACCTTGTACAACGAGCGTGAGAGGTGCAATTGCTGGGCACGACGACGAGTTGAGGCGGACGGCTCTTCAGCCACACTATCGCGAACAGCAGCAATATTTTCTGCAGTAGGAGCTGTACGAGTATGCACTGGTGTTTTCACATCTCCTATGGGCCCGGTTTGCTCAAACTTTTGCACAATTTTTCCGATTGTACGCACATTTGGACGATTAAATTGACCGAAAAAATCAGGAAGTGCGCGATATGCATTTTGATTTGAACGCCCGTTTTCATAATAAGCCTGAATAACATTAACGCATTGGTCGCTTGTGTATCTTTCTATGGTTCAAATTGAGTTAGTCTGAAATTGAAAAATGTCAAATGAAATGCAGGAAAAAACTTGACGCTTAGGTGTGGTACACATTCAATATCGGCTCTTAAAATTTAACCACCCTTTATAATAATAAGAAGTCACTTATGAAAATCATTCAAGGGGACACGTACATACATTAGACAACTGGGTATCGCATTTTGACCGAGACTCTCGATTTTCGTAAGCTCAATTCAATATTTGTAAGCCACCAGCTGACAAACGACCAAAAAACGTGAAAATTGTTTTGCTGTATCAGAGATACTTTCCATAAGAGAACTCCTCAACAAGCACATTTCACATACATACACGCGTTTAAGGCCTAGCTGCTATATCTCCTCACACAAATAGCTTATAAGATTTATGTTGTTGGCTAATTGTATATAAATAAATTAATAAAATATACTTGCGCTTGTAAAAATATATGCGTACCTCTCTCTAGTTCAACCAAGAAAATTAAACAAAAAGTGAGAAATTCAACAATTTTTTGCTAGTTAAAAAAAATAAATTTTTTTGGAAAAACAAATTCACTTTAGATTGGTTAAAAAGTGGGTTAATCATAACTTTCTTAAGGCTTTTTAGGTTCAACTAGAAGAGAATTTAATTCCGAATACAATCAATGTTATCTCGTTTCAATAGGACGTTTAACTTTTTCCCTATCTTTCCCGCCAATTAGGAAAAATCGCAAAAATAAAAAACCGAGAAATCGCATTTCGAGCGATCCGTCCGCACGTATACCTGCTCGACGCTTGCTCACAATTTCTTCTGTAACTCCGAAAATATTTGGAATTTGCTTCTGAAATGTTGAGGACACATTCTTGGATAGTTTGGGAAGACATTTATCCAAAAAAAAAAATTGGTTTTTTGAAGCCTCTAAAACAGGCTCCGCCCTTAAGAAATATGGGGAATGGCACATAGTTTTTTACGAGAGGTTTTGTCATTGCTTGTCGAGGGGTTGGCATTGTTACAAAATACTTTCTCTATCATCAGATATTTCATGTAGTTTTTGAATCCGGGGCCTACTGATAAAAATAATCGAAAAGAAGACCTTTTTTCTTTGTTTTTTATTATCCCTTCCTCATTTTTATTTGGTGTCCCCGTAATGACACGTGGGCTCTGAAAGCAGATACAATTACATAATTAAGCATATTAGAAAGAAGAATACTGGGTCCAAAATGAGAAAAAAGTGGTCTCTATCGCATCAGATATAATAACGAGCTAGAGGAAAGCCTAGAAGATGAAAACGTCGTGCACTTTGTTAAATCGCAGCGCATCCGATGGCTGGGACACGTTTCCAGATTGCTAGATAAAGGAATACCTTGCAAAGCTTTCAAATTGCCGGTACTCGTATAATTTTTTGTTATTTTCTTTATTTTTCTATTTGAGCCCCATAATTTCGTTTGAAATAATATATAGATCTGCAAATATTTGTGACTAATCATACCCGGCCGCCGTAGCCGAATGGGTTGGTGCGTGACTACCATTCGGAATTCACAGAGAGAACGTAGGTTCGAATCTCGGTGGAACATTAAAATTAAGAAAACATTGAAAAACCCCGATTTTTAGAGTGCCAAATTCAAAACCGCGCCATTTGGTAAATTTTTTTTTTATTAACTCCAAGCTCTGTTGACAATCAGGTAAATACGAGGGGTGCCTTTTATATTTCGGGATTTGGCAACCCTGGTGTTGCAATCTGGCAACTGACAGCTGTATCGCAAAGTTTGACCTTTTTTGGCTTTTACGTACTCAGAACGTTTTGAAATACCAGCGCTATTTGTGTTGTTTACAGTAACTTAAAAGATTCATCTCGGTCCAAAAATGGAATTTAATCGTGAACATTTTCGTGCGATTATTATTTACAACTTTCGACATGGATTAACTCAGCAACATTGCATGGATGAACTTAATTCATTTTTTGGCGATGAAGCTTCATCAAGGACCAGTGTTTATCGATGGTATGGTGAATTCAATTGTGGTCGTAGTTCACTCCGAGACGAATTTCGTGAAGGTCGTCCAAAATCAGTTGTTGTTCCGAAACCCTTGATGCTGTGCGCGAACTGATATTGCAAGATCGTCATGGGACCTATCGTGAGATTGAGACAATCTTAGGCATTAGTGGGACCAGCATACATTCAATATTGCATAAGCATTTGAGTGGCAAAACAATTTTTTCGCGTTGGATCCCACACAATTTGTCAATCGCTCAAAAAAGGCTCGTGTCGATTGGTGGAAGGAAATGCTCAAAACATACGATCGCGGGGCTTAGAAACACGTCTATGACATCGTTACAGGTGATGAATCATGGACTTACGCGTATGAGCCCGAAAGTAAACAGCAGTCGACTGTATGGGTGTTTCAAGATGAGCCAAAACCAACAAAAGTTGTTCGCGCACGAAGCACTTCCAAGCAAATGGTCGCCTGTTTTTTCGGAAAAACTGGACATGTCGCAACGGTACCACTAGAACAACGCAGAACAGTAAATTCTGAGTGGTACACAACCATTTGTTTGCCAGTTGTCTTCCAAGAAATTAGGAAAACCAATCGCCAAAGACGGATCACTCTTCACCAGGACAATGCGAGCTCTCACACATCGGCTCAAACAACTGCATTTTTGAGCACCTAAAACATCGAATTAATGGGTCATCCGCCGTATAGTCCTGACTTGGCACCGAATGACTTCTTTTTATTCCCGTACGTAAAAAACAAACTGAGAGGTCAACGTTTTTCGACACCTGAATAAGCGGTTGCGGCATTCAGAATGCATGTTTTGGAGGTACCTCATTCAGAGTGGCAAAAGTGCTTCGACAATTGGTTCCAACGCATGCAAAAGTGTATAGATCTTCATGGAGAATATTTTGAAAAACAATAAAGAGATTTTCGATGATTAAAATTTGTTTTTGTTTTCTAATCCCGACATATAAAAGGCACCCCTCGTAAAGCCAGTATAGCTTTCTCCTCCTGCAAATCCATACTCGGCGAAAAATCGGGACTCAAGCCGCAGGTGTTTCTTTGGATGTTCAACGTAGTGGTTCTGCCAATTTGAACGTACAGATGCCGGTTCGGTGGGAAGCTCTTCACTATAAGCTATAATATCACTAAAGTGGGGAGGATGCAAAAGACTGCATACATTGGCATCACCGAAGCATGAAGAACTTTTCTCAGTGCTGCCCTGAATATCGCTTTACACTTACTTCTCATCGATTTTTACGTTATTTCCATCGCTGCTCAAAGTGCAATCAGGTTGAAGGAGGTTAGCATCTGGAGGCAATCTCGTAAGGAACATATTTGCATTTTTGGGCTGTTAACAACTTATTTCTCTGAACTTTGAATAAGTCTCTCCAACCGCAAACTGGAGTTTAAGAGTCGTGCCACAGCAATCTTTCCAGGTAGACGTGATTGGAACGGGGAAAAAGCTTCACTGACGGCTCTAAGGTGGAATCGGAAGTCGGACCAAGAGATTTTTCCAAAGTAACCAATTTATCTATTGCCTTAAAATAGACAAATACTGCTAGTGTTTTAAGGGCAGAAGTCTTTGGGATTCTGCAGGCACACAAAATGCTTAGAGAACATGGGAGTGAGGAAGATATTAAAATTGTTTCCTATAGCCAAGCCGCGATCAGGGCTCTGACGACGCTGTGGTGTAGATCCAAGTTAGTTAACTGCCGTAAGGAGGAGATCAAATCTCTCGGTGGTGCAGGTACATACCTGATCTAGGTTCTAGGACAAAGGAAATGTAGATGGTGATGAACTTGCTGATGAGCTTGCCAGGAAGGGGACTGAATTGGTGTCAGAATTGCCCGACTTATATCTCAGGCAAGCGCAGAAAATATAGAACTCCATTTTTCCATGTGCAATTGGAAAATACTGTGGCCCCAGTACAATATATCGGTCAGTCCATAAATTCGTGAGTTTTTTAAAGGTGGTTTTAAAATTAATAAAAAAGATGTTTTAAGTATTTATTAATCAATAATATATTTTCCGTCATTATTTACAATGTCTTCCCAACGTTAAATTTTAATTCCCTGCTCAAAAAATTGTTTGTACTTGGAGCCAAAATACGCCTCGATATCCCTTTTTATAGCTTCTTTTGAGGAGTAGTTCTTGTTACTCAGATGGGATTGAAGTCCACGGAAAAGGTGATAATCATAAGGTGGAATATCCGGAGAGTATGTTGGTTGCGGCATTAGTTCCCATCCGAGTTCGTTCAGCTTGCCTAATATTTGCCTTGCGGTATGAGGTCTTGCGTTGTCGTGGTGAAACAAAACTTTTCGTCTATTCACTAAAGACGGTCGACTTTTGTTAAGTACCTCATTCAGGTTTGATAGCTGATGGGAATAATAATCAGCAGTTATCGTCTGGTTTGGTTCCAAAAGTTCATAATAAACAATAACCGGCCATATCCCACCAAATAGACAGGAGAATCTTCTTGGGTTGAAGGATCTCTAGGAGTCGGTTCTAATGTGTCATCTTTATCTAACCTTTGGCGTTTGCGAACAGGATTATTGTAAAGGACCCATTTTGCATCACCAGTAATGATACGGTTCAAAAAACTTTCATTTGCAAGCCGTTCCAGCAGCTGAGAATACACATTCACTCTCTGCTGAAGATTGGCGACGGAAAGTCTATGCGGAACCCATTTTCCTAACTTTGAAACCTTTCCCAACTGAACCAAGTTCCTGTCAACTGTTCCCTGCAATGAATTCAACCTCTGAGCTATCATATCGACTATCAAATTTGGCTCAGCTTCCACGAGTTCGAGCAAGGCGTCGGAGTTAAAGATTTCAGGACAACCAGCGTGCGGGGCATCCTCCACGTCGCAGTTACCACTTCGGAATTTTGAAAACCACTTTTGCGCAGTGCTTACACTCACGGTCTCCTCTCCGTGAACAGTGTTTATTTCTGCAGCAGCAGTTTTTGCATTTGTACCACTTTTATAAAAAAAAAAACAAAATATGCCTCTTAAACGTGTTCGAAGATTCCATTTTATTTTTTAACAACCCGTGCTTCTATCCGCGATTAAAATCACTTGTTGAATGCAAAATATATCAAAGAAAATATAAATAGTTCCGTTATATGCCGCGAATATTTTTTTGTATGAAAAAATCGTGCAAAAGTGAAATTATGGGTAAAGTACGCACGAACTTATAGACTGAGCTGATACTACCATATACGGTGGACTCAGAAAGTCCCGAAGACTCCACGCTATTAAATTTTCAAACTCGTAGCTGAATTTACCGGCCATTGGACGATCGGCTCACATACGGAGAAGCTAAACCCCAATGCAGAAGCTGTGAGGACCTTTC
Source organism: Anastrepha fraterculus (assembly GCA_037575425.1). Taxonomy (NCBI): domain Eukaryota; kingdom Metazoa; phylum Arthropoda; class Insecta; order Diptera; family Tephritidae; genus Anastrepha; species Anastrepha fraterculus. The sequence continues at coordinate 17,069 of JAYXIM010047034.1, read as the reverse complement.
AGAGAAAGATACTGCTGAGTACTTTATCTGTACATGTCCAGCTTACCTAAGTCCCAGCAATCTTCTCCATTACATCAACAGCTGTGGCTGGCTGTAGATACCTGCCTATTGGAGGTTTCAAACGGTATCAAAGCGGTGCTTTAATGCTACTTGAGGAGTGCCAGAGTGGTAGTTAAACCCTCCCCCGGGCTGCACATTGATTTTATTGCTTTTAGGCGGTATATTTATGTCAAAAAGCTTGCAGTACCTTACACAGCGTCCCAATGTAGGCTTATGTTTGTTGTTTCTTCAGTGTTTAGAAGCAGTAACGACGTTACTTTTATAGTTTAAAGATGTAATGAGAAAATTAATAATGTTTTGAACTCTGAGTTTGTATTGCATTTTTAATCAAGTTAGAAATATTCGTAAGGTGAACGCACACTTTACGGACTATGTGTACATAAATTTTAAAACTAAATCATTGGCGAAGCTTTAAACTTCGTACACCACGGCAAACACAACAAATAGCCAAGATAAATACGAAATAAAAAGTTGGCTTAAGGCACGTATTACCCTCAATTCACGGTGAAGTGGAAATAATGTATAAGTAACGACCAACACATTGCCAGCAACAACAAGCACTGGAACAGAAAACTTACACAAATACAAAAGCGCTCTGAGTGCATGCAAAATACCCTGTGAGGATAAACTGAAATGGTTCCTTAAATTACTACTTTGCAACCGCAGGCCGTGTTGTGGCATTCGCGAATGAATTGCATGAAATGAGTTGTTTGTTCTCTTCGCCATCTTGAAAGACATCGAGTGCTCAACATCGAGGGCAAACGTCTCAAAGTGACATTTCGAACTGAGTTTTAATCGTTCTCCAAGCAGTGATTCAACGCCAGTGTTAATTAAGCAACTATGAAGAAATTCAGAACAATTCAAAAAGTTATATTGTGGTCGGTCCTAGTGGTGAAATAGCCCGTCTTTACACCAAGTTGCCTAATGAGTACACAGACAATGGCTACTTACAGACCTGTGAGATACTTATCTTTGAAACAAATTTAAGAGCAGCGACTGAAAGATGACGTAATGAACCCAACTGCAGAATCGCCGACTCTCAATGCTAAACGCACAGATTCTGTGCTACGTCAAAATAAGAATAGTCTCAGCACACTGATTTGCGTTATAACGGGGCACTACCCAATAGGCAGACATTCGCAGAGAATGGGCTTGGCAACAGATGACAGCTGCAGAAGCTATCTAAATGAGGAAGAGGAAGGGATGATCTCACACCTTCTGTGCCATAGTTCTGCTCCATCCAGACGTAGATTCACCATTTTAAGTATACAATTTTTAATGGGTTGGAAGATCTCAGTACTGTGGAAATCAGGTATCCTCTAAATTGATCCGATCGTTCTGGTTACGTGGAACCGGCTGTCATGCGAACGATGGTAAATATCTTTGCTGCAATCGTCTTGCTCAGTTCTAAAATAAGGTCTTGGAAGACGCTGATAGATGGCAGTAATCTGGGTGTTTGGAATATTTGCTGAAGTTCGAGGTCGGTAAAAAATACAGCAGAAAATAAAGAATCTATGGATGTGACCTCTGATATATTTCCCTATAAAGTTTGCCTTGATTAAAGCCTGTTTAGCCACTGCTCTGATATATTATGGTACCCAAATAGACTTGTTACGCTTAGCGACTGCGCCGACTTCTGCGTTGAACTAAGTGTGTGTGGTAAATAATCCGTAACGTACCCGATGCTCCTGTGAAAATACAAGTTGGCACACGAGTTCTTATTAGCCCTCTCCACCACATCAAGATACCATTAGAATTTAAATACTTATGCACTGACCTAATGTAAGAGTCGGGAGAATAAGCCCTAAGTATTACTGCTGACGCTGTAGGCGAACGGCTTGGTGCGTGACTACCATTCGGAATTCAGAGAAAACATAGTTTCGAATCTCGCTCAAAGATCAAAATGAAGAAAAACCTCCCATTGTATTTCTGTCATGAAAAAGCTCCTCCTAAAAAATAACTGCCGTTCGGAGTCGGCTTGAAACTGTAGGTCCCTCCATTTGTGGAAGAACATCAAGACGCGAGGCACAAATAAGAGGAGGAGCTCGGCTAAACATCCAAAAAGGGTGTACGCGCCAATTATGTATATATACACCACGTATTGTGTTGTTGTTGTAAAAGACATTCAATTCCTTCATATTACTCTTAAGGATTTCAAGATTCATACTAAGGGAGATTTTGATTAGCGATAACTGAGAAATCTAATGGCCGGCGGTATTTTGTGGCGTTGTGGACCGACTCATAATTTGTTGCAATGTTTTCTTAAGATCTTCAAGTTTAGCATCTGTTACTTGTCTCAAAAGGCAGATAGCTTATGTGAATATATTAGTTTGGTGAAAAAGATATCCATTCTCTTCTCGATAGATCGATCAAACAATTTAAAGTTTATAGTCGTTGTCATGGTGATATTTCACACTGAAAAAGTTCTTTCGGTGGTTTTTTTGTTCCATTCAGTTTTGAGTTACAGGGTGTCGACAATGGAAGTCAGCAAAGAGAAAATTTACAGTTTTTCATGGATAAAAACGAAAATGCAAGCCAGGCCGCTGCGTATGGCGCCGATACGCGAACAGCTAATTACGCGCAATTTTGTTTTGTCGGTTCTGCTCAGGCATTTTTGATGTTAAATGTCTATAAAATCCCAGAAATAATCGTAGAATCGCCCAAGAGCCATAGATAGTCCATAAAACAGTTTTAAACCATTTGCCCAAAAATTTTACGCAAAAATAACGGATTTCTTTTTCCCCAAACTAATATTATTTTTCTTTTCTTTTTTCTTCTTCTTTGTCCCTTAAGCGCTGACGACTGAGAATGAAGATGTTAAATTCTCTCGCGAGAACGAAAACTAATTAAATTTCCTAAATGTGATGCTGCCGAATTCGCAGGAGTCCCATAAATCAGCCAGTTTCCCTACAGAGTGGCGAATTTACGTATGCATACATTCGTTACAAAACAAAACAAAAACCAACCCGCCGCTATGTGCCGAAACAATCTCACAACTATCAGCAACAAGGCTACACAAAAGTATCAACAAACACTCGTGCCACAACAGCCACCTCAAACAACAATAAGCATCATTAAGTGATATAATCAACAAAAAAACGAACGGACACAGCCAAACAAGCGCACGAATGAAGGGACAAGGGAAGAAGGGACGGACGAGCGGAACGAATACTAAGAATGCAGGACACCACAAACAACTGGCAACAAAATGAAGTAGCACCGCCTGCCAACCATCCTCCGCCGACGTCTAGCCTTCGTGCATCAATCTCGAGCAGGTGCCTTCGTACGTACATATGTGTGTATGTATGACTGTGTTTACGTGCATGCTCTTGAGATTGTTCTACATATGCCTGAGATGTTCTTAAGTAAGTAAGTGCCGAAGTGAAAAAACTTGTACTTACATGTGTGTGAATTAAACACATGTAAGGATGCCAAGCTTGTGAGCTAGGGGGTGTTGATGAAACGAGGTAAAGAGATGCCACCGACAGGAAGGTAGTCCTACTTGTATATGTGTGCTAGTGTTACATCTCGATTCACTAGTTCCAAAGTTGTGTTCAACTGGTGTACTTTCAGCCTAATAACTTGGGCTAGTTGTATAGCGCTTCCAATGGCTTTGGCTTCCGACATGTTGATATTGAAAAATAGGGTTCCAGCCGGAGTAGCCTACTTCATTAGGGTATTCAACCTGTGTATGGCTACTCTTATCACCCCTGAAAAGTGGAAAAGAGGAAGAGTGGTGTCCATCTACTGAAATCTGTTCACCCGCCAACCAAGGGGAGTCTCATCACCCGACATATTCCCTTTCCCCCAGTAGTGAATAACTTTGAAGCCCTTCCATTCTCGTTTCCCGTTCTTCACGAAACATCTGAACTCAGTAGCACGGTGATGTGCACAAAACCACCCTAGCACATCAAACCATAAACACGCGGATATACCGCGGGCTTTACCAAAAGTGCACCTGCTAGAGAACGGTCCTACTAGCGTTGCACCTATCGGAGGCTTTCAATACAGTTTGCCATTCCACGCTATTCATATTGAACAATTTACTCGTCCGCTGGGTCTGAGTTGGTTGGTTGGTTTGTAGAGTTAGTGATCCGCAAATTACAATAAATCTGGGATCAACACCCGTCAGTAACATTTCGAGATTAAAATTGATGCAAACAGAGAAGGAGATGTTCTTTCTCCATTGCTTTTCAATTTCTACATCTCGAAACTTTCTCAACCACCAGTTGCAGCTTCATTCATCTCAGATTTTGCCGATTGATCCCTATTGCCGGCGTCCGGCAATGACATCGATGGCTTGTGTTCAAACTTTTCCCATGTAAATGCAAGGGGACCCTTTTCACGACCTTAATGAAGGATGTCAACTACAACTGAGAGTCAAAGGTGATGACACACTAATATCGACTATCATTAACCCCAAGTTACCAAGTTACCTTGATAGTTTGTTTTCTTTCCTGGCGTATACAACCAAAATTGAAGCTAGGGTTCGACACGTCCGTAACAAGGCCCCCAAATCGCCAGCCGATTCTGAATTATGGGGTGCCCAATTGGCCCCTTGGAATTAGTGGCACACAGAGGATGAAGATCCAAACCTGACAACATGCTGCTATCAGGACAGCTACGAATTGACTCCTAATATCCCCTTTACAACATCTACACAGTACGATATTCTTGTAAGTAATTCCAGCCGGGATGCTTCCGCAGGAATCCTCTCTGTAGGTACTTTCTAAATGCTGAGCCACATCAAGAGGCATCTCTTCCACTTAACTGTCAAAATTGAGGACTTTACACAACATTCACTGAAGTATATAGACAGGTAGCAAATAGCATTCACCAGGAGTTTCTATAAACTCCCCGAATGCCTTATAGGAGTGCAACCACCGCCCATCACAGACTGACGATTTCAGCTACTTCGTGGGATCCGTGTTACTCTGTCACAGCTGCGCTTTGGATATTGGAGCAAGTTAAACTCCTACCTATATAACATATGTTCGGTAGTGAAGCTACCCCGCACGACACAACCATCTCTTTAGGAACCCACTTAAACCCACTCATCTAACACCCTTCCCCCTTTGAGTTCCACCCGTCGAATCAGCATATTTCTTGGGCCTATCTCTGCCCTCTTCTTTACTGTTGTACTGAATTTCCGACTGGAAGGTTCCGAAAGTTCGCTGCTTTTCGCATCACAGGTATATTCAGACCTCTCTTAACGACACCAGGCCTAAAAAATCGTTTTATAGGAATTTGGGGGGAATCGAACTAGAATCTATATGTATCTGCAGACATTAGCAGGATCTGTTTCCGGAAGTATTTCAAGAAACTGAAAGCTAGCAAGAATTCTTATGTATCCCCTAAGGGTTTCAGGCCAAACAGTTTTTCATCCTTTCAGTTGAAAGCCATTGAAAGTCTGATTTACCCGTATACTATATAAGATATGAAAGTCCTCGGAAGCTTTTGGGAAAGGCCCAACACAGCTGTTGTTAAGACGGATCAGTAGAATCTCCCTTGCAAACAGTTATTAAAGGTATAGAATAGTATACTTAATGGTTATCAGAAAAATTTTGCAGTGGCCACCTTCCTCGACATCGATGAGGTTTTATTAATGTCCTTCTAAAGGCAATCACTAAATCCCTTTGATAAATTGGGGAGCGAAACTGACCATATCAAGTTTATCTTACCAATGCTTAGCGAGAGAAGCATAGCGTCAGAGTAAAGAGGCACCGCTCTGGCGGCAGGTGTGGAGAGAAACTCGATGAAGCAGTGTTCTCTCACCAAAATCCAAAGATGTTGTGGTTAACGCCTTGCTGGAGGAGCTCGACAGTAGGGTCTGCAAGGTGATCGACTACGCAGGGGATTTCACCTCCGCTTGAAACACAGATGCATGCATTCCAAGAGCAAAGTGGGGTACTGGAGCCATCAGTGAAAATACGAAAACAGTGTTTGCCGGGCTCATTTTCTGAGTTTGGCCACAGTTGAGCCTCTGACAGCACCACAATGTATCTCTTGTCAAGCATGACTCAGGATGGCATGGAGTCAAGGGGCATGAAGAGGATCGTTGGATCGAAGTCCATGCCTACTCTTCTGTCCAATGCCGGACAGAGGCCGTACCAGTTCCCATTGTATTTCAGCCTGCAGATGGGCTTCAAGGCCTCTCCTTGGGTGAAAGCATCAAGTGAAGGCAAACCAATCAGAGCATCTAATGCCGGGCCTGAAGAAGTCGGACAAACTCCGACGCAACATATGGCCACAGTGCGTTGTAGTCTCGATAAGGTCCTCCGGACTCCCACGAGAAGGAGTCTACTCCTCCAGACCACTGATGCATATGTGATAATAGGTCTTATCATAGCCGTGTAGATCCATAGGACCTTGCTAGGAGAAAGACCCCACGTTTTCGCAAAAACACTCTTGCACTGCCAGAGGGCTGTCAGAGCTTTGGATGCCTTTGTTTCAACGTTTGGTTTCCAGAGGAGTTTACTATCGAGGATTACTCCAAGATATTTGATTTCTTTGGCTAGCTGGATTGTGACTCCTTTTAGCTTATGCAGAACGAGTCCATCAAGCTTCGTCCTTCTGGTGAAGAGCACAATGCCAGTATTGGTAGGATTTGCCGATAGCCCCTTCGCACACCACCAAGTGTCAATCATATCCAGAGTTTTCTGCACTTCCCTACAGTTCTTCATAAGCGAAAGGCCTGTTAATAAACCGGCAACGTCGTTCTTACTGTTGCTGGAAATAAATGAAAATACCAATTTTGAGTCAAGTTTCTCAAACCAATTAATTTTGTGGTTTTTGTTGTTGTAACAGCTTACTAAACCCTGTCAGTGCAATGTAGTTACTGGTCGTTTCCATCTAGCTCAGCCGACGGTAGCCCAGGCGGTAGGAAACTTGCTGTTTCAACAGGTTCAGAGTGAAAGGGGTGTTAGGTGAGTGGGTTTGTTCGCTGAGCATTTTGTTGTGCTCCTTGACTGTTGTAGGGGAGACATGTCTGGAGCTTTGTCCACTACGAATCACTAGTTCCAGGCGACCAATCAGACATAGCATAGTTTAGAATCAGGGTCAATTGCATTAAATGTCGCCACCAACATTTCCTTGTTTTTGCACCAAGAACTGCCAGCTAGCGATTTGAGAAGCTTGTTGCAGTTTTGGACTTTAGTAGCAAATGCGGTTGTGTGTGCCAAAAAGGAGACCAAACTATCGCAGGTAACTCCCAAGATTTTGCGGTTGGTAACAGTCGGAATTGGCGTGAAATCGACTTTTACCTTAAGCTGTAGTTTGACCTCGTTTGTCCAGGTAGTGCAGAGGGTCGCCCTGGACTTCGTGGAGAAAGTCGTAGGTTCCTCGCAGTCAAGAAGCGAGAAAGGCAGGCGAGGTAGTTGTTTACCTTGATGCAGGCCATCAATGTCATTGCCCGACGCCACTTTCGTGCAGTCGTCAGCGTAGGAGACCAGGGAGACTCCCCCTGGTGGCTCGGGGAATTTCGAGATATAGAAGTTAAAAAGCAAGGGTGAAAGGACACCACCCTGCGGAAGTGCTTTATTTTCCTCTGTTTTGAGGTTTGGTCTCGAAATATCTCCGACGAATGACGACCACTCAGGAAGTTCGCGGTCCACCTCTTCAGCCCTAGCGGGAGTGTCGACTGTAAAATATTATCTAGTAGCGCTACTAAGGCAAGGGAGGTTTTGGTTGAGCTCGCGGGTTATCTGAGTGTTAATGACAATAAGTGTGAGGCTGGTGTCAGGTGTTTCGTGTAGAGCGGGAGTAGAAGGGCTTCAAGAGTCTTCACTACTGGGGAAAGGAGAGTTATCGGCCGATAACAGTCCCCTTGGTTGGCGGGTTTCCCAGGTTTCAGTAGTGGGACCACTCTCCCTTATTTCCACTTGTTAGGAATTATGAGAGTGACCATAGACATATTGAAAACCCTTGTGGGGTACTCTGCTCCCAATGGGCCCACCTTTTTCAACATCAGCATGTTTAGTCCGTCAGGGCCAATGGCTTTAGATAATTTCATTTTAATAATGGACCCCTGAATCTCATCGCTGGAGTAAGCAAGTGGCCCTATGTTGTTCCTCCGTTTGTGCAGCCAGCTTCAGTCTGGTGGCACTACGCTTGGATCTGGCGGCCGGAGGATGCAGTATGAATTGCCGGCTAAAGTAGCTCGCGCATCTCCCAAAATAGTGGGGTTGTTTACTGTCGGCTTTAGCTTTGTGTCGTGGACTTTAGCCCGAAGCGGTAGTTTGACCTCGTTTGTCCACATGGTAAAGAGGGTTGCCGTAGATTTAGTAGGGAAAGTTGTCGATTCCATAAAGATAAAAGAGCAAGAAAGACTGGTGAGGCAATCGTTTACTGTGGCGCACAGGCCATCGATGCAGACCAGGGAGACTCCCTCTGGAGGCTGGGGGAGCTAACATAATTAATTTTGTGGTCATTCTTATTGTTGGGTTAAAATAAATTTTCCGTGAACTGCAGTGACATCGTTTGTCAGAGTCATCCAGCAACACTGGCATGGCGAACGCGTATAATTTAACAGATATAAAAAGTTCAGCCCCGGCAAACTCTCTTAATAAGAACTCAAACAAAAAATTCTTTTGGACAATTTATTTTCACTTGTTTCAAGAATCAAAATACAACAATGAACATATTTAGTTAATATTAATCAATGGTATAATGAGTACATCTCCTAATCATTTATTATCTCCTTTAGAGTTGCAATTCAATTTAATGTAATAGTTAGGATTTTCTCCACGCGATCACGCATTGCTTTTGTAATTACTTTGCATGCTGCTGTGTTGCCATTGCTTATAGTTTAGCTATAAATTACAACTAGAAAATACATGTAAATACGAGTTTCTTTAAAGTTAAACAGCTTGAAAATTTGCATAATAAAAATATGTTTGTTCTCCACAAAATACATTATAAATTCCTTTTACACATACAACAACACGTTACCTAAACATTTTCGAATTGATTTCGTTTTTCTAAATCAATCGCTTATAATACTTAATTTCAACACAGATAAAAGTTCGTTCAGATAATATTCACAAATATACCAAATGTACATAGCCAGGATATGTATCAGTACCATAGAGTTGCCATATAGTTGGAAATTTAAACTGCCTTAGCTTGAAATAAGTTAACATCTCAAACATTCTAATGCAACGTAATAAATATTCAATCACACTTAGGTACAAGTATGCTTAACAACAACAAAAACTAGGAAAAAAAGGGATATATTTACTTTAGGAATGTTTCGTTATTAATTCGTCGCTCAATCCCAAACGGAGGTATGATTACACTGAGAAGTTTGTGCTTTGCCTACATGCAGCTGTAATTCGTAGCATACAACCATAGGAAACAAACAATAACGTCGTAGTACAAACAGATAAGCACTAACATCGATTCCCATACAGTTCAGTATTACGTTTTTTTGAGGGTTTTGGAATGTTTCTTTAAAATACCATTAGAGGTAAGCGATGCTCACTTTGCGCATTGCGCCTTAAACCTGAAAGTCAGGCTTCATTGTTAGTTTATCGTGACGCGAAAACCATTTACGCCCAAGAACGCCGCAGTCAGCGTCACATGTAAGATGGCGATGACTTGCGGGACCTTGAACGTGGCTTTGAAGGACTCTTCAGGCTGTGACGTGAACCGCTACGAGACTTAAAACCATCGCTCCAAGGCTCCGAAACACGTCCATACCAGTGTACTAGGTCCATCACTTCCAACTGGCAAAACCGAGAAGCGAGAAGGTGAAGTGTGATTAGTTAGTAAAAGCAATTTGCAAACGCAAAACATACCTGCAGGGTTTGCGGTAGCTCTTTGAACATTTCCTGTTTGGTCAGATTCGCATGCTGTGATAGGAACGATAGGCAATTCGACTTCAACGCAGTGGCCATGTAACGATCGGCGATGCCCAACAAGCAAAGCACTGAGCCCTCATCAATCAGCGAATTCAAAGTATTTTCGCACAATTCCTAGCAATGGCAAGCATTTATTTATAGTTCTTATTTTTCAATAATCGCAATCAATATTACCTTCAAATCATAGACCGAGTAACGATCAGATAACAGCATCAATTCACAAATCTGTTCAGCGCCCACAGTCTTGTCTATCGGTGCACCGTAGATGTAGAGCAGCAAGCGACGAAATATCACTGGCGAAGTGTCGGCTATGACAATTTTTCTGAGAAGCAAATGGATAGTCGCTCATGAGCTCATCGTATTTATGCATTTACGCACAACAACGCAGCTTACCTCTTGATGCTCTCCTGCATGCCGGAGAGCAGCGCCTTTTTGAACCACTCGCAACGCGACGAGACAATCACTCGATGTGCACGAAAGGTGTGCACTTGTGTGGGCGGTCGTTGCAGTTGCACCGCATGCGGTGCTTGCAGCTGGCCGTGCGTTTGCGCGCCTCCGCTGTCATCCTTGTTCAAAATTGTTATTCCAGGCAGCTGTGTGCTGCTCTGTGCGTAAGTGTGCACCTCAAATTCCATGTCTGCCAGCTGAGCTGAGTGCAGAAGGCGTAAGGCATTTTTCGATAAATTACTATTCGCAGCTATGGGCGGCTCGCACAAGTGCTTTGTCAAATTCAGCTGCATGGGACACATTAAAAAGCGTCATTGAAATATTTTAGTGGAATTGTCACGCTACACAAAAGTCTACCTTTACATTTTTGTAGTCATAAGAGCGACGACGTTCCATGGCCAAATCATCAGTCACATCCTCCATATGGTTATCTTGCTCTGCCAGCTTTAATTCGTGCTCTAGGATGTTGGATGGTTCCAAAAGTCCCAGCTCAATGAGTGATTGTGTGAATTCCTGTCTTTGCACCAGTTTGCATACCTAAAAATACGCTTTTCAGTAAAAATAAGCAAATAAACAGCAGTCGAAATGGACGCACGTTGCTAATGGAGTCGCGCAGTGCTGACTTGTGATCGAAAACCTTCACAATTACACCATTCTGAAATGCACACAAAGAATTCGGTTATTTTATTATTTCTATGTGCGTTTTATGCAATCACTCCTACTATTTGACTTGTGGCCAACTTGAAGCAGAACTTAAATTCCTTCCAGCCCAATTTCTCGTCAACTCGATCCGAAAGATTCTCCATAATCAAAATGTATGCAGGTATGTCGATAATTAACTGCTCCAGATTTTGATTTATCGTGCTGCGTTTGCTTAGATAGTCCATATCGCAGAATGAAGTTCTGGAATATAGAGAAAATTACGGGCTCATTAGAAGTGCGTTCAATTTGTGACGCTTTCTTGCAGCGCTAACTTTTTGTCCCTAATAATTTCGAGTGCTGTGGCGATTCGTCCGTAAATGTCACGCATCTTTCGCACCTCGTACATATACAATACGAATTTGAGATCATTCTCCGCAGTCATTAGACGCTTCTTGTCTGTTGGATTATCGTAAAGCGTCAGTCCCACTGGCGGGCCACGTCTGAGTCTAGGCGACATGGGCGGTGGACTGAACAGTGGTGCTGCATTATTTTCCAAAACCACGTTGGCGCTGATAAAAGCGCTGTTTTGCGTTTGGGTTGCAATCGAGTTGCCCGCCTGCTGTCTCAGCGACAAATCCAAGTGTGAACAATTTATGTCCTAAAAGGCGCGAGTGTCATAAATTGGGTTTTTTTTTTAATTTAGCTGCCTACTCACTTTGCACATCTTTTCCAAAGAGTTTTTGATTTCCTCAATTACATTAGTTAATATTACCAAAGCGGATTCGATCTGGAAGTACAGAATAAAGTTTTAATTGTAAATAGTTAAATTTTCAGAAAGTTTTCGTGAACTTGCTTCAGGTACTAAATAATTCACCAACTCCGCCTTCTCCTCCACATTTAGACTCATGAAGACATTTAAAATATTACGCAAAAGTTGGTGTATTTGTGACATGAAAATGGGAATTCGTGTGCGCACGTATTTGATGATTTCATTCTTCTGGTATCGCGTTATATCAGAGGCATCTCGTATGAAAATATTGCAAAACTGCAATACTTTTGCGCATCCTGCAATGAGGGAAATTCAATTACACTATTCAGGCAGACAAGAAGGTCTACGCCCACAGCCTACCGATTGCTGATTCTCTGAGGCAGTCTTTGAACGTCGCATAAAGTGAGGCGGGTTCGTGCGATATGGTGACAGGATTGATTGCTTGAATGATGTGGTTGAGCACAGTGTGGGAATCCATCAGCGTATTAACCACAACTGAAAATATTTGCGTTAAATTAGTAAATTATGAGGCGCCTCATATTCAATTCTCATGCGCTACTTACACTTCTTAAGCTGTATGAGCTTTAGATACTTTCTAGTTGGATCCACCATTTTGGTGAGTGAAGGTTGCGTTTCCGCGAAATTGATCAGCTTCTCGCACGCATTCTCGTCCATGTCGGGCATTAGCGATTCCGTGTACAGCCAATGCAACACTGGCGTCAACAAAAATGTCGGCAAGTTGTAGAGCACGCCCACCGGCGTTAAAGGCGAAGAAGGCGGTGTATCCATTGAACTTGGAAATGGTGAAGGGCTGCGCGCCCGGTACGGCGACAGAGGCGGGCGTCTAGTGTTGCACACAGTAGTGGTTTCTGTGGGCTGCAGCAGAAAGTCTTGACAAAAATTGAATATATTCTTGCAATGCGATTGCGCCTCCAGATGTGAATCGGAGCTGGAAGTGGGTGGAAAACGGCGCATGCCACCGCCGCCAACACTCGGTGCGCTTTTATCATTGAGTACAGCATTGCTACTGGTTGAAAGGCAATTGAAAGAATTAGACAAATGTGCACCGCGATGAGCTATTAAACCACTGTTGCTGCCAGCATTTTGGTGTTCAGAGGGGGGTTGCAGGTAGATGGGAGAGAGATTCAGGCGCGGCAAAGACTTCTGGCTGTCGTCATTATTATCGGCGCCTGATATGGGCAGCGTCACAGAGATCTTGATGGAATTGGAAGCGCCGTCGCCGTCCTGGCATTTCTGAGATGGTTGGTATAGCTGCGCTTGCAAGATGTCGTGGTTTTTGCAAGTATTTTGCGGCTGCGGTAATATTGACTCGTTCGACAGCACGCACATGCTACAGTCGAAACCATTTAGGCGCAGTACGGATGAGTGCACGTGGAACTGCAATATGGCGATTAGTTACGAGTTATAGATTTTAACTGTATATATTAACACAAGCAATTTTATATGAGACCTTTTAAAACAAAAATGCGAACTCAAACAGTGAACGAAGTCAGGCAGCGAAATGATAACTAAAAATCAAAATAAATAAATTAACAAACAAAAACAACTGCATATGCGTGTTGTGATCGAACAGCATGAGCTTACATCAAAGCCATTCGAGCTTTTGATGATTACATCCGTGAAGTAAGACTCCTGCAATGCCTCTGCGAAAGAGAACTCCTTTTCCTGTCCAGCAGCATGGCACTCCTTCAGCCGCTTGCACTCCAATGTATACCAGTTTTCGCAGTCCAAAATTAATGTATCAGTCGGTGTTAAAGTGTTTGTCTGCAAGAAATAATCATTAATTTTGTAGGCTAAAAAAAGTAGCACTAATGCATTTACTCTAAATTCTATGCTATGTCCAGCAAAGGCGCCGAATACTAAACGTAGATTCGTTTCGTTCACATCGAAGGTTTCACAACTAAATAAGACACTCGCCGAATCGCAGCAAGTGCCGCAGTCTTTTGATTCAGGAAGTGGATTAACCAAATCATTATACCAGGTGATATCGTTCGTATCGTCCAGGCGAAATTTAATGCTGAAAATAGACAAGATTATCATAAACTAATACCAATAAATCAGACATAAGTAACGAAACGTACCCTTCTAAGCCAGAAATTTCCGTTTTATGCTCAAAGGTGCAAGACACGATCTAGAAAAGATTCGCAATTTTACTGAAATTGCCGTAGAAATTTAGCCGGCGCTTACTTACCTCCCAAGTGCCAAGGAACGTATGCTCCGCCATGGCGCTGGACGATCGCTGCTAAACCTCACGTTCTAATAATTTCCGTTTGCTTTTCTATGGTTTGTAATTGGTTCTTAACAAATTCTACACATTTGGAAAATCAACGAAAATTTTTGTGTACCCATCAGTCAGTGTGTTTGACGTTTTTCTCTATTCTCTACTTCTTACAATAGAATACGGGGAAAATCGCAAACGTCAAATTATTTTCTCTGAAATATGTTTGTGTGAATGTGGATGTCAGCTGTTTTTCTTTTACTCGCTCGTGACATTTGCTTGGCAAAAGTAACGAGCATACACAAACATACTTAAGGCCCGATTAGTCACCAATGAAGTTTCAAAGTAAACAGATTTTTTTCGTATTTTCGGGCTTGTAGAGTGCAAGAGTACAAATTGTATTTCTTTTTCACCGCATGTTGGCATGAGCGCAGTGCTACCACTGATTAGTTTGTATGCAAGTGTTTGAATAAATATTACTTGAACTTTCTATTTTACCATGAAGCAATAATTAAAGGTGATGTAAGTAGCCAATTTTCACCCTGTGTTAGCCATCTTGAAGCTACTTAATAAATCCGTGTTGTCCTCTTGGAAAAGCTACTTTTTATTTCAGAGCAAATTCTAAAGAAAAAGTACTCAAAAGCGTAGAAGTTAAAATTTTTGCTGAAAAAGTTAGCAGGCAATACTGTTTTGCCTATTTCATTTTGCTTAGACTTTTGCATCTTTCAATTCTATTGAAAGTTCTGTGAAAATTACATTACAATTGTGCTTTTCATTGTGATAAATAGCTACCATATAGCCACATTTAGGTAAGTCTTTTGTTGCAGATTATCAATCTGATTTTTATTTTAATAACTGCCTAAAATTTATACACAGGTGTGATTAGAGCCCGTTGCTGCGTTTAATACAACAAAAAAAACCCAGTTATTTAAAAACAGGAAAAACAGGAATTTATCCACGTAAGCATGATTTCTGTGACAAAAAATAACACTGACATTTAGCATCATTTGACCACAGAAACATACGAGGGTTGCTATTCATATTTCTGGTCTACAAAGTTTTTAGCCGTTTGACATTTAAAAAAAAAATGCTTTATCGGCTTAATATATTTAGTAATCATTTAAGTAAATTATAAGAAAAAAAATGCCAAAGAATAAGAAAAAAAACGGAAAAAAAGATTTCTTGAAGTGCTTTATTTTTAATAGCTTAAGATTTTTCGTGAAATAACATTTTAAGTAAATTAATAAAATTGAGATTTTTAGAATACTATGTTTATATTTAAAGTACAATAAAGGAAAACACTCAAAACACTACAGTTTTCTTAACAATTTTCGGGGAAGATTTTATCAAAAATGCCTGTGTTTTCTTTACTATTAATTTTTGGATTGAATCTTTTAACAGACGAAATATGCCAAAACCAAGCTGTGTTTTGTGCCACAAAACGTGGACAAAAGAAAAAGTTAATTTTGTTCATGCTCCCAAAGACGAAGTGAAAAGAAAAAATTGGGTAGAATCATGCAGCACTTCGTTGAAGCCAGGCGAAAAAGTTTGCATGTATCACTTTTCGGCAAAGGATTTCGAGATCGGACCAGATCGGAAAAGGGCTAAATTGTATAGTGATGCTCTTCCGATGCCTATCGAAATTTTGAATTGTTGGAATGAGCCTGACACAGCCCCTCATTTAGTTGACGCTTCTACGCAAACAGAGTAAATTCTTTTTTATTTGAAAAGTGTAGTTTTATTTAAACGAATTTTGATTTAGATCATTTACCGATTTTCGTGTGTCTCAACTGGAAAAGGAATTGGCCCATCTTAAGGAACGACTAGTGAAGCTGGAACAATTCAAATCAAACGTCAGTGAAATACTTTCTGAGGGGCAAATTAAAAAGTTAGAAGACCCGACCAAAACCATTCATTGGGCTTGGGACGATATGGCACAAGCTATATCCTTGCATTCTGCTGGGCGAAAGGCGTATAATTATTTATACAACAAAGGATTACCGTTGCCTTGTGAGTCGACTGTCTCAAAATGGCTGCAAAAACTAAAATTTGAGGACGGTATTTTAAGTTTTTCATTGAGCATGATGCGCAGCGTAAACGATGCCCCGTTAGAGGATAGGCTGTGTATAATAAGCTTCGATGAAATGAGAGTGGAATCGGTATTTGAATACGATTCTTTAACTGATACGGTGCGCAAACCATGTAAGAACGTGCAAGTAATGATTGTGCGAGGGTTAGGATCTTCATGGAAGCAGCCGATATTTTGCGATTATGATTGCAAAGTTTCTAAAAGCATTTTAGAAAAGGCAATCAGCAAATTATATGACGTTGGCTATACGGTTGTTGGAATTGTTTCGGATATGGGTTCCGCAAATCAAGCCCTATGGAAGGACCTAAACATTTCATGTGGTACGTGAAGGTCGTTTAAAAACTAGGATTGATATTTTATAGATACTTATTTATATTTAGATCAAACATGGTTTGCCCACCCAGCGACAGACGGAAAGGTTTTCGTGTTCGCAGATGTTCCACATTTGCTGAAACTGTTAAGAAATCATTTCATCGACACCGGGTATTTATACAAAGGCACGCTCTTAACGGTAAGACCTATCGCTCAGATTCTTGCGTATACGTCATTGTCCGATGCTCGAATAACGCACAAGCTAACGGAGCTGCATCTAACCGTGCATCATTCAGGCCGCCAGAAAGTGAAGTTAGCAGCACAGTTGTTGTCGCACACCACAGCAAGTGCAATTCGAAGGTGTTATGCGTTAGGGCTCGATATGTATCAGCCCATAGAAACAGCAGAGTTTATTGATACGGTGAATGATTGGTTCGATATTTTTAATACAAAGTTTTCGAACTTTCAAACTGCTGCTGCAAAAAAGCCCTATGGGATGGACTTGGGCCAGCAGGTTGAAATTATAAGTAAGATGGACGCCTTGAACGATGAAACACGCGCTTATGGACGAAATTCAATGTTGCCTTTCCAAAGGGGCATACAACTAAGCAACAAGTCCCTCAGGGACTTATATCGTTATGTTCAGGAAAA